>CAOLHI010003303.1:0-187512 GCA_948474755.1 Ctenosaura bakeri
GGAAATCGCTTTTCAGCCCAAAGACTTAATTCAACTTCAGAGAAATCCCTGTGAGCCATTTTCCGATGGTGGGTGGAACCAAAGACAAAAGGGTAGGGACAAAGCTGTTGGCGTATTTTAGGTATTTTCGGTTAAAGCTCTCATTGCTGGTAGCTAAGCCTTAGGAGAGACAATTTTGGAATGAAGAAAGAGATTCATGCTAAAGCTGGGAAACTTAGGCCATTTCTGCACCAGCCTGTTATAGTGCGATGATTGCACTTTCAACATCCTCTGGAATCCTGGGGTTTGCAGTTTCGGGAGGGGCCGGCTGACCCCTCCTGAAACTGCAAACCCCAGGATTCCAGACGATGTTGAAAGTGGAATCATCACACTATAACAGGCTAGTGCAGCCAGCCCCTCCCGAAACTGCAAACCCCAGGATTGTATTGGCCAAAATCGCTACCGGAAGCGACCTCCAGTCACAATTCTGGCTGCAAGACAACCAAATATCATGATGGTTATGGGACAAGATGGACAGGGGCGGCCCATAGGAGGCCATGGGGTGAAAATGAGCGCTTGTCAACATCTACACAGTTGCCCAACGCACTTTACCCCAAAGGCCACCTAGTGAGTCTGTGGCCATTTCCACACTAGACTGTTATAGCCGGCCGGCCCCTCCCAAAACTGCAAACCCCAGGATTCCAAAGGATGTTGCAAGTGGAATAATAGCACTATAACAGTCTAGTGTGGAAAGGGCCTGTGATGGAGTCAACATTTGAACCAGGGACTTTCACTTCATTGGTGGCTTTATCGGCGAGAAGCATGGAAATAACTCGACACATTACTAGCATCAGTTTGGGACAAGGCTACCCACCCACCCCGCCCAGGTCACGAGTTGCCAGTTCTGTTGCTGTCCCTCTCCCTCTCTGCCAGTCCTTTGCAATTCACCGTACGACTCCTGCCCTCCTTCCTCCTGGCTCCACTTCCCTTCCGCCCCCTCTTCACCTTCAGCGATCTCCTCCAGGGCAGCTTGTACGCCCCTTTCGAAAGCCACGGCGTCCGCGGGGCTCTGGAAAGTGAGACCAAACTTGTTGTCCCCCACTTTCCAGTGGTGAAAAATGGGGTTCACCTTGTTGTAGACAAGGTCCCTCTTCAGTGTGCACTCCAAGATGGTCTGCAGGGAGAGAGAGAAGAGTGTCACGGGAAAAGCTGCTAAAGACTTGCATCCGGCTGGCATCCAGCTGGCATCCGGCTGGACCAAACGCTGGGAGCAGCTGATTTTACACTCATTCTCATTTTTTCTCTCTCTCTCGATCTCACTTACTCACACACACACACACACACACATAGTTACCCCTGCCCCACCACTGCCATAAACAAGCCCAGGTAGTGACGCTGCAAGGCCAGAGCTTGCAAAACAATTGCTTTTTTCAAAAAATTAATTGGTAACATTTACGGCACTAAGTTCCTGCCCACACTGGTATTTTGTTACAGTTTTTAAAAGGCAGCTGTTTACCTTCCCTGCTTCTCAAAAGTAACTAAGTTATGGATATATAAAAGTTGCTTTTCTTTTTTAAAAAAATCTGAATGGCACCATGCAAGTGGTACAAAATACACACCCTGCTTCCTTACTGCCTCGGCCACCTGCAACGGAGCACAAGGTTGCCCCACACGCCACGGCGTGGCCCTGCAAATGAACCATGTTAATAGTCCACCAGCACCGTCTAGTGAGGCTTCACTTTTGTAACTGTAAAAGTAGTGTCAAAAGTTAGTTGTGCTGCAAAGTGAGAGACGGTGGGGTATAACGGAACTTAGTTATCTCTTGGGTCAGTGGTAACTGGTGTTTTGTAAGTTAACAGGGTGGCCTGGGATCTGAAACTCAAGTCGTTGAGCCTGATCACCAAAATAGGTTCAGCCTAAAATCACTGATGTTCAGTTGAACCCTGGAGTGGATTCACCACTCCGCTGACATGAAAGCCACCAGTTCTTGCAAGAATGAAGGAATTAGAGGCCTGACACCCAAACTAATGATTTGCTTCCAGTTACTCCTAAAGTTTGCTACATAGCCATGCAAGTCTGACACCATCTTTGCCCCTGCCTCCTACCACTTCTGCCACAGAGGACATTTTGGAAAAAGTTAAGTACGTTTTGCTTCGTGCAACTGTGGTTTCTAGATGCTGTCCTCCACCCTCCTCAGATCTCACCGTCTGGTCCCGGAGGCGTTCCCCACTGATCAGGTACTGGCGATGTCGTCCTTCCTCTGGGTGTCGGACTTTGCAGATCATCACGTGGCTCAGGCCGCCGCCACCCATGGGCACCCAACCCCCACTCGAGTCGTCTCGGGTCATCACCACAGCCCGCACCCGAACCATGTAACTGGGGGAAAAAGCAGAGGAGAGGGGTGGTCAGAGAAGAACTCTCTGGCAAACCCTGCGGGCATCGGATGGACCGGCTGTCAACCAAAGGAAAACATCGCTCCCCTCAAACACACAACTCACCTAGCATTAGCGCATAGCCTCCGACATTTCACAGATTAAAACCAGGATATGTTTGAGCAGCCAACATCAGAGTATGGTCAAGATGGGAAAAGTAATTAAAGAGGAAGAACATACTATCTAGGAGAGTTTGCTTTTGCCTGAGCCTACCGAGAAAGGTAACTTTCCACCCCCTCCTCACCTCTGCTGATGTTATTGAGTGACAATTACTTTTGAATTTTGAACTCATTTGGAGCAATTGAAGTGAGTTGAGGACAAAGTGGAAGGAGGACAGAGAAACTGTAATATTTTAAAGGTAGCTGAAAAACTGGGATGATAGAGAATGAATTGGGACTGTCTCTGACAAGTGAGGACAATTGGAGTATATATGATAGCATCTAGGCTAGATAAAGGGGACTGTGGCTCTGGAACAGTTCCCCGGAATATAGGCTATTCTGTGCACATGTGAGGGCTATTTTAGGAATGGAGGCCACGGAAATAAAATATATAAATGACTCCATAAATAAAATAGAAAACGCAATATCAGCACAAAAATCTTCAGGTGCAAATCCATTTTCCAAGCCCTGCAATTTCAGTGAGCCAGATCCCATGCCTTCTTTGCTCCAGCAAGATGCAAAATTCTGATAAAAAGTCAGAAACCTCAGGAAATTCAGGAAGGGACTGGTGATGAAAAGGAAGCAAGCAACACCTTTGTCCTTCCCTACTGGCCTCCAGCCAGTGAGAAGCAGGAAGCAACGGCACCAACTGAGCCACTGGCAATCTGGCCCTGATCGGTACGTATCCTGTAGCACAATCTTTCCCAACTTGGAGCCCTGTGCTTATGGATGATAGAAGCTGCAGTCTGGCCCATCCAGGGGGCCCTTCATTGCGAAAGGCTGCTGTAGGAAATAAGTACTCCTTGAAGCTGTTTGCACTTATAGTGGTTCCGCAAAACTCAGCTTGGAGAGCCTCCCCATTTGTGTGATCTGAGAATTAAACCAGAGCTGTTCAAAGTCTCAATAAACCAGACTCTGGATGTTAATTATTTTTTAAAAAAATCAGCTTTCCAACCAATAACTGTTCCCTCTCCTCCAAATGCTGCAATTTAATATATATATAAAAAAGGAACATGCTCCAGAACACATGCAGAGAGCTTTTCCATCACCACGGAGCAACACAGACAGTTCAGTCCATGAGTTATGCAAGGATCACAGTGCCATCTCTTCCGTCTAGCACCAAACTCTTCTGCTGCTAGAATTCATTCCCTGCAACAGAGAAATCTATTCTTTTCCCCTCTCTCTTCACATCCAATTCAGCCAGTCTTCAGGAAGGAAGGCTCCCGTTTTTACAACATGCTCCACTGCATCTGTACTTTTTTACAGTTTGCTTGGAACCTGGGCTGATGACAGCCAAACCGTGGAAGATGTGAAGCAATTACAAAAAATAAATTCTCGGGTCCAACGCATTCTCCTGATCATGCAACATATTCTGCCTCTCCCCAATTTTCACTTTATTTTGAGAGTAAGCTGAGCCATGTACATGTTCTTGCAGTGAACCTGAGGAAGCATTATGCCTTCACCCACTCTCTGTGAGTTTAACTTGCAACTAGGGATAATGATATCAGGCCTACCTGACAAGGTTATTGTACAGATTAGCAAGATAATGATCAGTGAAGAACATTTTAGAGAAACAGTACCAAATAGTCAATAAATGGCCACCAAAATACCTTAAAGGGTCCAGGTCGCATCTGATCTTGGAAGCTAAGCAGGGTCAGTCCTGGTTAGTACTTGGCTGGGAGACTGCCAACAAATACCAAGTGCTGTAGGCTATATTTCAGAGGAAGGGACTGGCAAATCCACCTCTGAGTATTCCTTGCCTAAGAAAACCCCATGGAATTCATGGGGTTGCCATCAGCGGACAGGTGACTTGAAGTCACGTACACACACATACACACACACACAGAGGCATTAAATATTGTTATGACGTCTTCTTAAACTATCCACAGGGGGAGTATGAAAAAGATGGTTAGGAATATTGGTTTTTGGGTAGTAACACAGCAAGCTATTTTGTTCCAGCTGGACAAACCATCCAGCAGAGATCTCTCACATCATCCTCAAGAACGACAGACAAAGATGCAAGCGAAGGAACCTAGCATGTCCGACCCAGCCAGAGCGTTAATGATGAGCTCGAGTCAAATGGGGGCTTACAGCAAAAACGCAGTGACTTTATGTTACTTCTTCCCACCGTCCGTTGACAATTATCACCAAGCACAGTAAGACCTTGCCTCTCGAGCATTATGCAAACTCCCGGCCTAAGCTGGTTCTTACAGCAAGCAGGTGATTTTCAGAGCCTTTGCTTGAAATGTTAATCATTAAGCCATTTGGGGCAGAGGAGGGGTTATTTGAAGAAAGGGGAGGCATAAGGTTTTAAATGCAGTCTTGATGGCCCAGCTAAAGAGGTCGGTGGCATATGACAGTAAGCAGTGAGTACACCGTGGCACACCTCCAGCTTTTCACAGCTCAAAAAAATGCAGACACACGTGGCCAAGCCACATTAGAGCGTGATCAAGAGGGCAAGTTTTACTAATGATGAGGAGCACAGGAGCTAGGAGAGGCTGCAGCAGTTTGCTTTCCTTCGAGGTCGCTGGGAAAAGCAAGCTTCTGTCCCGTCCCGTCCCCTTTCCCCTGCTAAGTTAACGGAGTACAAACCACTCTTGCACACTGAACTCAGTTTGCAACAACCGAGGGAAGTTGAGCATGGAGAGGAAAAGTAGGAGGAGGGGAGGAGAAACTGAGACATTTTAAAAGCAGTTGGAAAAGTGAGAGGTTTGATCAGGACGGTCCCTGCTAAATTGGGGTAGTTTGGAGGGTGTGCCATTGGCACACAAATAGTAACGTAGAGAAAGGTGGAGGCAGTGGCACAGCTAAGTTTGGACTAAAGGGCCAAAATCCAAGACCCTGCCACAGACCAGGGTCCCCCAAGGGACCATTTAATAGAGCAGCCGATGAGGGAGAGAGCAGCTCTCCAGCATCAGCATCTGCGTCATCATAAGCAAGCCAGAGGCCCACCTAGGCTGACGCTGATCACCACAGCAAGCCTTCTTGTTACATTATTTTTTTAAACTCCTTTTCAAAATGTTTTCACATTTTATTTGCAAACACAACGTTTTAAAACCAGGATTGCTGGTTGAGCGTGTAGAGGTTCACAGATCCTCACGGCAACATTTTCAGGCTGACAATGTATTCGCCTTTTCTGCAACAAAATGGTGCTTGTTTTCCACTCCACAGCATCCGGGCAACAGAAGCAAACTCCATTTTGTTCCTTGCAGTCATGGAAGCGCTCTGATATAAGTAGAAGCTTTAAACGACACTGTACATGCTCAGAGTCTGTCTTTCTTTCCTTAATTGAAGACAGACAAACAGATTTGTTCATTTGCCAGCATTTGCATGAATGTAGCTGCAGTTGTAAAGCATGAAACGAGAGCACGAGCGGCAGAGAAGTATCAGTTGTATATGCTTTACAACAGAAGTAATACAAATGACTTTTAAAAACCCCGTAAAGCCTTATAAGAGTATTTGAACCAGGGTCTAACATTCTCCTAGCTCAGAACTTGGAAAAGTGGCCTTTTTGGATGACTCCCAAAGTCCCTAGGCAGCCCACGTGGGGAAACTAGAAGTTGTCGTCCAAAAAGGTCACATTTCCCTAGTTCTGGCCTAATTGCACTCAAGTACGGACATCAGAAATGGCCTGTCAAAGAACGGATGAAGGCTAATGGTACAATTCCTTTTGCATCTTGCAATGCCTCAACCATTTCACAGATTTCACACCGGGGCACATGTGGCCAAACAACCGCAGAGCAGTCAAGATGGCAAAAGTTGTTAGTGAGGGAAAAGACCCAAGCTGGGAGAGGCTGCAGCAGTTTGCTTTGGGGAGGACAAGATTCCACCCCCTCCTCTCCTCTCCCTCTTGCTTAGTTAACGGAGTGTGCAAACTACTTTTGCGCTTTGAACTCAGTTTGCGCAACTAATGTAAGCTGAGCACAAAGGGGGAAGTAGTGGGAGAAACCAGGACATTTTAAAAGTAACTGAGAAAGAAGGTTGGTGGAGGATTAATTAGCACTGCTCCAGCCAAATCAGGACAGGTGGGGTATACGATGATACGAACGGAGAAAGCAACCAAGGCCCCAGATGTTGGAGTGGGGTGTACCAAAACCCCTGTATCTAGGCCTATGTGGGCAAATACAGCAGGGGTGGGCATGGTGTGGACAGCATGTGTCCACCGGACCTCAAGCTGCAGCGGTTTGTTTTTGCCGAAACCTTCCGGGAAGGGCAAAATTCCACCCCTCCTCTACTCTGCTCAGTTAACTGAGTGCAAACCACTTTTGCATTTTTAACACAATTTGTAGCAACTGAAACAACCTGAGGACAAAGGGGGAAAGTGGGAGGAGGAGAAAGAAACTGTGACATTTTAAAAGCAACTGGAAATAGGATGACAGAGAATTAATTGGGACTGCCCCTGTCAGATTGGGACAGCTGGAGGGTCCTTGTGGGTGAGATAGGTGAGGGTGTGACTCTTCAAAATGAGCAAAGAAGACAATTCTCAAGGGGGCTGTGCAGCCATACCTCATACTTGTACGGGTCACCAAAAGTATGTTCTCCTGCACCTTGTCTACCTATGTGGGAAATTACATGTCCCACAAATTCAGTGTTCACCAAAAAAAGCAGCAACAGCATTACAATCGCTACAAGAAGAAAAGAAAAGAGAGAGCTACGGACCTCCAAATTTGGTCTCTTTGATGCTTTACAATGACAGCACTTTGATACCAGTTTAAGCATCCTTGACTCCATCCCGTGGAATCCTGGAAATTGTAGTTTGATAAGGTACATAAACTTATATGTTAGAAAGCTGCAATGCTTCACCAAATGACATATCCCAGGATTCCATAGATGCAGCTGCCACAGTCCAAGTGATACCACAATTCTCACTGTGTGGTGTGAAAGAAATCTGCATCCAGCAAACAACAGGTGACCTATCTGAAACCACTGCACCTGTCTTATGCAACAGAAAAGAATGCAAAAGAGCACGGGAAAACATCACCAAGAATTTGTGACAATGGTTGATGCCAAGACCAAGGGATTATATCGTACTGATACAGCTTTGCAGTCAAAAACTTAAAACTGTGGGGGAGTGGGGGGACCCAACCGCGCAAAGACGCATATAACCAAAATATACCACAGTATGCTGACTTTAACTATGTCAGTGCCAGAGGTGTAGCTATAAGGGGAGGGCAAAAATGAGAGTGTTGCTCCCCAATAAGAATTCTGGCTCCCTTACCCGTGAAATTTCCCTTCATTCTCCCAAATGTCAAATATTCCAGAGAGCGAGATGCTGAAATCATTCACACCTAGAACTCTTCTATTTCCTATGTTGGCATTCTCTTGGTAACGTTGCCGGCCTCTTCTCTTTGGATGCCTAAACTGTATTTTTAAATGCTTAACCAAAGTTTGTAGAATTATACGTGTGAACAATGATCAGTGTCTTTATCGCACTAACCTGTTGTCTCAGAACAATTACGTGGTTTAAGGAAACGGAAACATACCAGTATAGAAACAATCACCGCCACACTGCCTCTGCAGCAATGCTATGCTGCCAGTTTAGTAATGCACCAAACTGCCCACCTCGCTGACCCCACCCTCCTTCCCATGTCTGTGCTACCTAGCGCATAGGTTATATTTTTCTTCTTTTTCTCTCTTTACTGGAACCCCGCAACTGTGTAATTTGGGGATGTCACGGAATTTCCTCCCACAATTTCGGCATTGTTTTTTCTTTCCGTGCCACCATTTCGGTCCCCCCGGGCCACAACGACACCAAAAGTAAAACATAAAAAATAAAAAATAAATATCAGGGAGTGGAGTAAAAGCAACTTTGCTGACCTGCTCACGCTGCTTGGAGATAGAGAGGGGGAAAGGGGAGAGCAAGGCTTGCTAACACCACATGACTGCTGCAATATCAGAACCGCAACAACATGAAAGGACCACATGAAGAGGCAATAGAGGAAAAACAGCACTATTGCAGCCAATATGTGTATTTCCCATGAATACACGTGTATTTCCCGTGAATGAAAAGAATCACAGAATCATAGAGTTGGAAGAGACTACAAGGGCCATTGAGTCCAACTCCATCGAGAGACCGCAAGGGCTATCGAGTCCAAAAGAGGCAACCCAATAACGATAGGAATGCAATCCAAAATTTGGGAGGGTGATGATGTCCTGTGATAAGGAGAGATCAAACACAGAACTAAGCCAGTGCAATTGTGCAACAAACCCAGTGTGTGCTAAAGCCCCCGCTCTGCAATACCAGAAATGTGGGCATTGAATAGAAAATGTATTTGGGAGAGCAGAATTCATATTCTGGGAGGCAATGTCCTCATTCTCTCCTCCTCCGCAGTTATACTCCGGAGTAGTGCTCTTGGGCCCCAGATTAGGAAGCTGCTGGGGTTGTGTCAAAAGCTTCAGCTAATTTCTTGACACACAACACACTGTGTGTCTCTCACACACTATCTTCACACGTGCATGCCAGTGCTGTTGCCAGTGTGGCATGAAACACAGGATAGTGGTGTTTCTTTTTCTCCCAGTCAGATAAAGCAAAGTCAAAGCAATGCCAGTTACTTTTTCGTTTTAATTATCCAGATGATTGATTTTTAAAATGGCAAAAAACAAAACAAAACAACGGACCAGGGCAAACAACCTGGTACAAGGCTTTGGCTTAACGCCTGTTAGGGAGCTTCCCAGGAACATTTGACTAAGCAGTGTTTGGAACACTGCTTGGAAAAGTTACTTTTCGGCATTACTCTTTTTTTAAAAAAAGCTTCACTTTTGCTGTGTGCCAGAGGCCCTGGAATAAAGCAAGCAAAAAACTTCTCTACACACCAGATTAAGCAGGCCCTGGAGACACTCTTGCTACAGAACCAGGAAAACATCACTTGACTGGACTGCAGGGGCTGGAGACCACGGCGGCTGGGGAATCTGGGAACTGTAGTCCAAAGAGTAACTTTCCTCAGCTTTAGCTGGGAACAAATCACGGTGCTAAAACAGACCTTATCCAGCATGGAAATTTCTCAGATCCTTTTAACCACAGAATTCCATAGACTCCTAGCAATTGGAACGGGCTCGGAGGACCACTAATCTAACTCTGAGGAATATACACCACTAAAGGTCTCCTGAAAGATGGCCATCCAACCTCTGTTTAAAGGTCTTGAAACAAGGAGAGCCGACCACTTTCCAAAACAGCCTATTCCATCACAGAACAGCTCTTACAACTAAGGCCATTTCCGCACTAGCCTGTTATAGCACAATGATTCCATTTTCAGCATCCTCTGGATGTTCCAGCCCCTCCCAAAACTGCAAACCCCAGGATTCCAGAGGATGTTGAAAGTGGAATCATCGCGCTATAACAGGCTAGTGCGGAAATGGCCTAAGACACTCTTCCTAATGTTTAGGTGGAATCTCTTTTCTGGTAATTTGAATCCTTTGGTTTGTAGTCACCTCCCAAGTGAAATAATCCCACCCAATGCGTCTCAAGGTACAAGAGGCTCAGGACGTCTGTCGGTTAAAAAGGCAGCTCGGAGTAATATAATGGGACTGATTCACCCAGTGCTTTTCCTAATTAAACCTTAGTAGAGGCGTCAGTAAAGTACAGGTCTTAGTCTAGCACAACCTCATCCTCTCCAAGTGTCCGTGACTGTAACTCCCATGATCCAGATAGCAACAGATGGGGAAAGCTGATCTATGGTGGAAAACACGCAGATCACATTACTGTTAGAAAGCAAATGGGGATTATTATTTTTTTTGCCATTGGTATACAAGGTGGAAGACCATAGTGTTCCCATGTTTTCAGGGGAGGGATGCCAGCATGTACAAATGGACTCTCACCTGATGAAGTCGTTATTTAATCTGATTAATTTTTTCCTAAAGGGCTCGACTGTAATGGATGCAAATCCAAGGGTCGGTATAAGTGGACTGTCCACTTTAGGAGTAAGGGCCGGCTTGCGCTCAGGGCTTGCTCATGCTGCAGTTGCAGGACTCAGACCGCTGACTAACTCCCGGTGCAATTGCTGCACCGGAGTCTGCACGCAAAGGCGGAGTGTTTCGGCAAGCATTTCCGCACCGGTCAATGACGGTACAATCTGTTCTCAACAGGGCAGCCAAGGTTGCACCGTCCACACTGAAAATCATGATAATGTCGTCGTCATTTGTGGATTACTCAGAGGTTTGAGTGAAAAACAACAACCACCACAACCATCACCAACCATCTTGTGCTAGCCACCAAATAATTCCCCGGGATTTTAATCAATTAAATATGTCTGCATACGATCCCCCACTTCAATTCGACATGCCTCTTCAAAATACTGAAACGAGATAGAGAGACTTTACAATTTAATAAACAAAAGCTATCGGCCATCACTCAAAAACCCATCCTGAACAGTTCCTTGCTAAAGACGACGCACTAGAAAGGAAGAACCTCTCTTATCCAACACGTCTGACCTCCAACCTACAAGTTGCTCCCATTGCAAGGCTTCCAAATTGTTAATCAGCTAAAAATGTAAGTGTCTAGTTTGCTGGTTTGTTAACATTTTTCTAACATGTGCACAAAATAATAACTCAAACTCACCCCAGCATCCGTAGCTCCAGCAAGGGTCGAACGGCTAGCTACCTTGCAATGGCTTCCATTTTTAGTCCTTACTACATAACCTTGGGGAGGGGTTCATTTCTTTCTTTTTTTTGGTTTGCTCTTTTTCACATTTTTTCCTACTTAATATTTTAAAAAAAAAACATTGCTTATGTTTCTTTCAAAGCCTGGATGTTGACAGTTTCCTACTCCTGTTCTCGCTCCCCACTCCTGCCAATTTTTGTACATTCGGGTATAGCTAGATAAACCAAAAGTGTATCTGTTCGCATTTTAAAAGGCATTTGGGTCTGGCTAAGATGGTCATGATTTTAAAAAATACTAAGGGTAATGAAAGGAATGGCTCAGGCTACTGGGAGAAGACTGCATGCACGGTAAACATGTTAAACACACAGAGACATATGGAGCATTCACAAAGCGTGCAGTATAGACGTACAAAGGAACAATGCATCAAAAAAGAAAATGCTAAAAAAAAGTGACAAATAAGAAGATAACTCGCAGCCTTCTGACTGCGCCAGCAAGGGGGCAGAAACACATATTAAAGGTCTTAAGAAAGGAACATCGCAGGACGAATTGTCTTGCTCGCAATTCTACTAGGAAGTACCGAACATGGCCTCGAAAATACAACGCAGTAACCCGTGTGAGATGCTGAACATCTTAACTCTCAGGCGTCAATCACAAAAAGAAAAAGAAAAAGCTCTAGTCCTCATGGGCTTCAGTAATTTTTTTTAAGTAGTTTTTCACAAGGATTCTTTCAGCCAAAAATTTACAGGGATTTCCATCACAGAAATATTCTCACGGAGGTCGCAATATGCAAATAAATCCATGGTATTAATCATGACAATCACAGATACAACTAATTTGCTGTGAGACGCTATGGGATGACCCAGTTAGGATTTGTGCGTCTACACCTGTATGGTGAGCTACGTTTTTTTGAGGAGGGTGAGGTTTCCACAATTAGTATTCTGATTCTAATTCTTGCACACTGTGTGGTATTACTAATTCCAGATACTTGATAAAGATACCAGTTTGCTGTACAAACTTCCGGATATTTAGCCTGGACAGAGCTGGCCGAGGATGAAACTTGTAGGTTCAAAATGTGCGGTCCTGGGAGTTCAAACTCAAGGACCACTTCAGGGTCCCATTATTCACCCTTAACCCATCTTAGGGGGGTACCTGCAAATACACAAGCTGGTTTTGAGAAAACCATTTCGCATTCTTATAGGCTGTCCACACACAGGCATATTAAGAGTAGTTGTGAGGGGAAGCCGTGACTAAAAGCACGCGCACACACAAAAATTCCATAAACCCACAAAGAATTGCATCGCAATGACAGGTCTTGAGCACCATGGCTCCTTCAGAAGAAAGAAACATGGCAGTTGTTGCATGATGGGGATGTCATTTGAGATACACAGCCCCATCACAGAACAACCATCTCTGTGGTGAAAGACTGAGGCCATTTCCGCACTAGACTGTTATAGTGCTATGATTCCACTTGCAACATCCTATGGAATCCGGCCGGCCCCTCCCGAAACTGCAAACCCCAGGATTCCATAGGATGTTGCAAGTGGAATCATAGCACTATAACAGCCTAGTGCGGAAATGGCTTGACTGTTAAATCAAACAGGTACGGCACCTTTGAAGGGCAAATTCTCAGAATCTCCCAGGCTTTGCTTTTCATTTTTCCCTGCTATTTAGGGTGATCAAGTGGTTTAATTGTAGGGCAAGGCTCTGGGACAAGTGGAGTAGGTCTCAGGGGTCATCCTTAGCTTTCCTCTGGACTCTTGGAGATAGGGAGTCCGTGGGGTGCCATTTCCCACCATCCCCGCCACGGTTTTGAGGGGGGCTCCACTTTGCAGGCTGCGTTCTCAGCTTTTCCACCGCAGTCACACCGCTTCTCCAAAACTAAGGAAGAGATAACTCAGAGCAGGGAGGAGGAAGGTTCTGAGATAGGCTGCGTTTTAGTTGACTATCAGAATTAGTCAAACTATAGTCTCCCTTCACCTCCATGATATGCCCGCTGCAGACAACATCTGATGGCTGTGCACTGCCAGTAGCCGTGTTACACAGGCTTCAAGCAGGGCATCGTCAACTACCCAATGTAAGGGACCAGCAGTTAATATTTTTTGCCCCCCGTTTGCCAGGGACTGCCATCCTATTTCTGCCCACAGACTCCAGCTCTTTCTTTCTTTCCTGGAAACCAGCAGCCAATGGCTTAGGAACTGGCACAGGTCCAGGGACCACCACTGTAAGTAGCAGTGGCCCCAAGGAACTCGCAGGGACCTTCCACAACCTTCAGGTGGAAACCAAACCTGAGAAGGGCAACAAAGGCCATTTCCACACTAGACTGTTATAGTGCTATTATTCCACTTTCAACATCCTATGGAATCCTCGGATTTGCAGTTTAGGGAGGGGTCTTTGGTTCTGAAGATGCCAGCCACAGATGCAGGTGAAACGTCAGGAGCAAATACTACTAGAATGCAGTCCCATAGCTCAAAAAACCCACAACAACCCCCGGATTCCAGCCGTGAAAACCTTCAACTTTACATCTTTCCAGGTACTTCGCTCAGGATAAGGTTCCTTCTGCACCCAAGCCAGCCTTTCCCAACTTGGCAATCTGTCCTCCCAGTTGGGTTGGACTACAGCAACCATCACACCCCAGCCAGCCAGCATACCTACTGACAATTGCCAACCAACATACCTAGAAGGCAACAGGTTGGAGAAAAACAGTCTAGGACAGGGCTTCTTAAACTTTTCTTTACCGAGGACCCCCTATAAATATAATTTGTCGCTATTTAAATTTAGGTTTAAGTTTTCAAATAGTTGTTTAAATATTTATTTCTTTATTTATTAAAGGCTGCTGGAGATGAGGATTCAAATCCTCACCTAGACCCCGGGTGACCTTTGGCAAGTCACATTCTCTCACCTCACGCAAAGGCAAGCCCCCTCCGAAGAAATTTTGCTGAAAACAAAAATAAAAACCTTGTGATAGGTTCACTTTAGGGTTGCCATAAGTCAGAAGTCACCTGAAGGCACACAATAACAGAGTGCTGCTAACAGGAGGAGGTTCTTTTCTTGGCAAGACTTGTTGCCGTTGCCTTTCTTTGAGGCTGAGAGAATGTGACTTGCCTGAGGTCACCCAGTGGGTTTTTACGAGCAGCGTTTCCAACCCCTGGTCTCCAGACTTGCAGTTTGGGCACATGCACACATTTGCTGCCATGTCTCCCAGCATCCACACCTGCTACTGCTGCTGCATCCCTGACAAAAGGGACATGCTGGCAGGCATGTGTGCAGATCCAAACTGCTCCCTTGTTTGGAAATGGGGGGGGGCAGTTTGGGCACCTGCATCCCTCCCACTGGTGCATCCCTGTTGCTGCCACTGTTGTTGGTATCCAGCAGCAGGGCTTTGCAGACCTCCTGTGAGATTCTTGCAGACCCCAGGTTAAGAACCACTGGACTAGGACAAAAGGGGGGAACCCCTTTCATTTTGAGGGACCTGATCCAGTTTCAGGTAGATTCGGGGGGGGGGCACGTCCCAGTCAAGGTTGGATCTGAAGGAAAAGGAGTAGGACCAAAAATACCAGCATGCGCGCGCACACACACACACACACATATATAAATATAGAAGCCCATACTGTTAAAGTCTTAGGAGAGGCATTTCAATCTTTTAGGATGGGGAAAATCCCACCGAGATTTGGGAAGCCACCCAAGGAAGAGCATTCTGGACAAGGGGCAGTGGTCATCTAAGGCAGCTCAGAAGGCCAGACTGAAACCCCAAGAGATCCAGATTGGCCCCAAGGTTCCACGTTCCACGTTGCTGCCTTAGGACCTTTAATGACTCGCTTTTTCTTCATACTGGCAACTCACACGAAATTTTACTAGTTGAGAGTTGTTGTTTTTTCCCTTGACTGCAGATAAGACAAGCCGCTCCTGGGTCTAGGTTAGCAAAGGATGAGGCACCGAAGGACTGTCCAGTGGAACTGTTAGTCTCATAACAAAAAGCAATGCTTTTGTCGTCCTCCTCCACGATAAACCAGAGCCGTTGGAACGGATCACTTCTAGGAGTTAGAACGCATTTCCTCCTCAGTCCTGTGGGCTATGGTTTCTTCCCTATACCCATTTCACAGATGACTTTTAAAAAAAACAAATAAGTCTGTCATCTGGTAAAATAAATCTTACGTGATGTATTTGTCAACTTACTTTGATTTTAATGAATTATATGCATAGCTCTGCATTTAGATAAAACAAACGTGGTTTTTTTTAAAGGTTGTTTTTAAATTATACCCACTACTGCCACAGCATACGTTGGCATCCCACCCTGTTTGATGGAGAAGGAAAAATGCTTTTCCAAAGGGAGCACGTAGCATGAGACAAAGGCTTTCCAAACAATTTGCATTAAAAAAGATAGATCAGATAGATAGATAGATAGACAGACCGACTGACCAATAGATAGAATAGTAATTTAAAAAAAACCCCACCTGAATAAACCAGAGAGATCTCTAATCGGTTAAGTAATTGTTTAATAATTTATCCAACCTATTAATTACTACATGTTACTGCCCAAGGAAAAGCGAAGGAAGGACCAGCCAAGGTTACACAATGAGTCAGCAGCACAAGCACTGGGGTCGTATCTACAAACACAAACACACAAATCGGTTTGGTACGATTTTAACCATCATGGCTTCCTTGCAAAGGTTCCTGGGAATTACTGTTTGGTGAAGGCGTTAGGCATCCACTGTTAGGACATCCCTCACCTTTTACCGGACAGCAAAGCTGGTTCTTTGCTCCCCTTTGTTGCAAAAGAAGGATGCTTAAACTAGTTTTCAGTCTATGATGTAGACTTGCCCTCAGCATCTCTATGCAGCCACAGTAACCCTTCCCTAAAATATTCCAAGGCTCCTTTCGTCTCTGACCTCGGTCTTGGCTCCACCATATTCCTTCCCGGCGTTCACAGCCGACTCTCGAAACCTTCTTTCCCAGTAACCTCATTACTTTCCACATTCCCTTGAAAAAAACAAAGCCGGTTTTTCAAAAAATTCCATGCTGCAAGCGAGGTCGCTTTTCTGATCCGATCCTATGCCGATGGAAACCCACCAACTTTTACATGGAAAAGCTGGGAATAGGGAAGGATGCAAAGGAAAAGAGAGGGAAGGAGAGCTCTAAATCCTTGCCTTTCCAGAACATTTCTCCCTCGTTTCAATGGTACAAAAAGGAAGCACCTGGCTAGAGGGAAGGTGGTGAAAAGAGGGCGAAGAAATCTAGAACAGGGGATCAAGGCATTGTGATATAGGGTGAGCACCCTCCCGTCCGCCAGTCCAACCACCAAGAATCCGGACCAGCGCCCAAAGGTCCAGGATAAGGACAGATGTTAATTTATTGTTATCCAAAAGGGCACAAAAACCAAAAAGAAAACACAACAACATCCGACTCCCCACTCCATGTAAGATATAGATATCTATATGTCTATATCACAGAGCGTTTTCAACATACAGGTGACATCACAACGCGTTGCCATGGAAAATGACATTATGTATTACAAGATCAAAGATGCTGAAGCAAAGTGGAGACACATATTCCCCGATTTGGTGGCAAGTCAAGGAAAATGAGGGGAGGGGGTGAAAAAGACAGAGGAAATGTCTCTTTTTATAAAAAGGGAGGGACCCTTTTTGTTAGAACATAATCAAATTGCCCTTGCACGGAAAAGCACCAGACCAAAGCTAACTCCCATTTTGCCAGTGCAATACATTTTTCCTTCCCCCCAGCACAATACCTCCTCATCACCCTTTTTTTTACCCAAAAGAAAGAAAAAAAAGGTGAATATACTCAGTCTAAAGTTTCTTTTTTGTAAAAAAAACACACTATTTGATTGTAAGCACCTTGAGCTGCCACAGGCACAAATTCTGGGAAAACTGGCACCATTATTACGAATGGGGACAGGTGGAAGAATCAAGATCTTATGTGCTCTTTCCCACTACACACACCTTTCCCATCAAACCCACAACCTGAGCTATACAGCACGCCATGAAAGAAATGTGATGCAAACACACAAACACACACACACAATTCTCCCTGGCCTTGGCGTAGGCAAAAATTGGATTCTACTGGGAAAGGATATAAGATCAATTCCCGTCCGATCGTCCCTTCCCTGCAACCACAAAAAAATAATAATAAAATAAATAACATAGCATCCTGCAGACCACTCGATAGGAATCAAAGCCCCCCTCCCCAATTATACTGTATCTTCGAGACAAATGCACATACCAGTTTTCCTTTTAAGATCAAATACACAAATGCACACACACACACACACACACACAGACATACAGAGAGAGATATCTCCAAACATGCAAGAAAGGTTATATAAGTTAATTCGTATTTAAATACATATTTCCAGTTCTCAAACCTTGCCGCAGGAGTGTGGTCTGTTGTAGTATAAATATTTCAAGGAATAAAAATAATAATAAAAAAAAAATCAGATCTCTCCACCCCCTCTGCCCCCCCCCCGTCAGACGTATGATGCAGGTTGTCAACAGTCTCTTCTTGAAAAACTGCAAACCCACCTACCCACCCACCACCCACCACCCCTCCTTCTCCCTCGCTGCCTCACCCCCCCTCCCCTTCCTCCAACCCCTATCTCTCCCTTTTGCCAATGCTATGTAACAGGCTTTGAAAAAGGTATGTCTCTCTAGGGCCCAGCTGCCTATTCCTTCAGCCCATCTCAATGGAAACCCTGGGCTGGATTTTTGTGAATGGAGGGTCACATGACCTAGTCTAGGTTCTTTGTCCCTGTTTCTTGAATAAACAACAGGTGAAGGGGGGGGGATTAATACGTATATCTCAATATCCAGATGGAGTTCAGGATATAAAAAGAGGGGGGGGGGAATGATTGCTAGGGCAGGTCTCCTATGCACACCCTGGTTTTCTAAAACACAAACACACACACACACACATAGAGATTTTCTTGAAACAATTCCAGATCCCTCCACTATGACACAGGCGGCTTAAAAGCCCCCCCCGTACCCCCTCCCCAGCAGCCACCCAAAACTGACAGGCAAGAAAAATGAGAAAAATGTAGCTCTCACCATTATGGACCTTTCAGAAGGACCCTGCCTTTTTATGAATGAATCCCGATGCAAATGGCTTTGATTCACAAACAAATAGACCCCCACCCTCTTTTTTTTTTTTTGGTGGGATTGCATTTCATTCATAAAAAAGACCCACCTTCATCTTCCGAGGAGAAAGAAGGAGAATGAAAAAGACACATTTTGATATCACTGTGCCTATACAGACTATAAACACCATTTTAAAAAAGGAAGAAAAAAATGCAGCTGGACCTGGGAGATGTACATTTTTAAAACGCCAGCAAAATGAAAATAAAAAAAATAAACCATAACCATGTCCCCCTCAAAGGTCTTTAAAGCAGGCTGGTTTTTTATGAATGGAGAGGATGTTTTCTGATCTCTCCCCTGCCTCTCTCTCATTGCTCAGCCAAAAAAAAAGCGGGGGGGAGGAAATAATACCCCCCCTTTGTGATTTATAAATACATTTTGCAAGAGGGAATCATCTTGAAGGGGCAAATCGCTCCCTATATCTCTCCCTATATTTATATATCTCAGAAGAATGACTCACTGTGAATCGACGGTCGTTACAGCTGGTGCGTTAGGGTCGCATATTCATGTTGAAAGAACTGCCCCCCCCCATCAATTAGAATCTCATATGCATATACAGATAGATGCCCAGATAGAGGCATCGCTTGCCCTCATCAGAAAGAGGATGAGAAACTAGCAGCCATTTTCCCCCAGCTAGGACAAATTAGCATCATTTCTGAATGCGCTCGTCGCCCCCCCCATAGCCATCCCCACCCCCTCTTCCCTCTGCCCACCTCTGCCTACAGCCTCCCCGCTCCCTCCCTCCCACCTGTTCCAAATTGCCCAGCCCAAGACTGATACTAACCAAAAAACTGGGCGCAAAGATTGGGTCTCTGACACTGATGGTTCAGGACTGGGAGCCTTTTTTTTTTAAAGGTGGGGGGGTGGAATCCAAAGCTAAGAAAGAAGGAGACAGAAAGAGAGAGAGGTAGGTTTCCACCTGGTCCTAATGCCCTAGAAGATTCTGAAGGGGAAAAAAAAAAAAAGATCAAAAGGAGGAAGGGAAAAGAATGAGAAAGCGATGGGAAGGGAGTGCAAACAACAATGCAGCTCGGAATTCATTTATCTCTGGCTTCGCTGAAGAAAGCAACCAGACCACAGCCATGGGCTCAGGGGTGCAAGGGTGGCTTTAAAAAGAGGTTCTGATCCAATTCCTGCTCCCCTTTCCACCCCCTTCTCTGCAAAACCCATCGAGAGCGGGGTATTGAGCGCACTTCCTTTCCAATGCTGAATGGAGATCTATGGGGAAAGGGAGGTTTTGGCAGGTGGTTGGGGGAAACGATTGCATGTTAGTGAGCACACGCGGGCGAGCCAAATCTTTTCCTGCCCTTCTGATGAATCAGCGTCAAACATCCTGGCTGACTGGCACGCACATCTGCCAGAGCACGGCAACATGGAACATCGATGTGTCTGTGTGTGAGAAAGAGAGAATGGGTGGCAAGATAAGGAGGAGGAATCCATCTTGGTTCTGGCTAACCATCCTTGTTGTTTGTACAAACAGGTGATCAAAAGGCGTTAAGGGATAACCGAGTGGTGCCAGGTTCCTTTTGAATAGACAGTACATTTTATTCATTTGGACCTCAGGGACGACCCAACTTCTGCATTATTGGGGGTAGCGAGGAGACGTGGTTTGCTCACCAGAGGGTGGCCGAAAGGCCTGGGCGTGCACTTGTCCTAAGATGTCATCATCCTGGCAGGGACAGCATCTGTCATCGCTTTCATTGGGTGCCCACCAAGGGACAGCACTCAAGCAGGAGGCCACACGGCCACTCTTCAGAAGTTCCTGTTCCTTCTCTTCCTCCATCTCCTGTCACTTCCTCTGAAAAAAAGGGAGCAGTAACAGGGAAAATGGTGGCGGGAAAAGACCAGCCACTCTCTCATCCCCTTGGTGGGTTGTTCAGACCATGTCCACTGCTCCCAATAGTAAAACCTGGCCAAATGAGATCTTCTACTGAAAATGAATGATGGACAGGTAAAGGGAAGCACCTTCTCTGAGCACGTAGTAAAACCAAGGAATTCCCTGCAACAAGGTGTAGTGGTGACTCTCCTCATCTGGATGACTTTAACGGGGGACGGAGGGTTGGACACATCCATGGAGTATAATATAACCACTGCTTGCTTCCAGGTATGGGGGAGGACTTAAAAAAGTCCTTCTTTGTGGCTGTCCTTAGGCTCCGGTCCTTCCTTCCTTGGGCAGCTAACATGGGCCTCCCCTTGCTGTTCTTCCACCAGCAGGCAAAGACTTTTTCATCTTGAATCCTGTGTACAGTTCTGGGCACCCCAATTCAAGAAGGATATTGACAAGCTGGAGCAAGTCCAGAGGAGGGCGACCAAAAGGGTGAGAGGCCTGGAAGCCATGAAGCCCTAGGAGGAGAGACTTAGAGAGCTGGGTATGTTTAGTCTGCAGAAGGGAAGGTTAAGAGGGGACAGGATAGCCATGTTTAAATATTTGAAGGGATGCCACGTAGAGGAGGGAGAGGGCTTGTTTTCTGCTGCTCCAGAGACCAGGACAAGGAGCAATGGATTCAAGCTGCAGGAAAGGAGATTCCACCTGAACCTCAGGAAGAACTTCCTGAAAGTCAGGGCTGTCTGGCAGTGGAATCGGCTGCCTCCATGGAGTGTGGTGGAGTCTCCTCCTTCTTTGGAGGTTTTTAAGCAGAGGCTGGATGGCCATCTGTTGGGATTGCTTTGAGGGTGTTCCTGCATGGCAGGGGGTTGGACTGGATGGCCCCTGGGGTCTCTTCCAACTCTACATTTCTACGATTCTAGGATTTTTATTCTAACAGGCATTTTTTTCAGAACCGAAGGTTCTTAAAGAAAGAGCTTTTAAAAGGGTTCGATATTGTTTAAATTCGACTGTTTTTGAACCTGCTTTTTAACCATTTTAATTGTATGCTTAAATCATTTTAACCTTGTTCATTATTTGATTCTATTTTAGGGTTGATCTTTTGCATTTTTAACTATGTTGTATTTAATTTATAGGCCACTGTGAGACTGTGCACCGTCCAACGTGTCTGACATGAAAACTGGGGCATGTGTGGTCAAGCAACATCGGGGTGCGATCAGGAGGGCAAAAGTTATCAACGAGGAAGAACACAGGCCATTTCCGCACTAGACTGTTAATAGTGCTATGATTCCACTTTCAACCTCCTATGGAATCCTGGGGTTTGCAGTTTCGGGAGGGGCCAGACGGCCCCTCCCGAAACTGCAAACCCCAGGATTCCATAGGAGGTTGAAAGTGGAATCATAAAGCTGGGTAACTAACATGTAAGGAAACAATACATATAAGGGGGAAAAGATGAAATGACTGATGACATGTTGATATGACGATATGTTGATATGATATATGATATGTATGATATGTTGGCTGAAAAGTAAGTTGCATTTAAGAGGATTTAAAGATGGAAAAATTAGAATAAGGTGATGATAGACTGAATGCAGAAACAACAAGAATTTGGATGTATCAAGATGTAGAACAACGATATAGGCAATAATTAGGAATTCTGGAGAAGACTGGAAGGAACAAGAATGTATCTGTTGTAATATAAACAATGTATAGACATGTATGTTTTAAACGTGTGAAATTTTAATAAATATATATATAAAAAGAAAGTGGAATCATAGCACTATTAACAGTCTAGTGCGGAAATGGCCACAAAGAAGAGGCTGTGGCCCTTTTGCTTTTGGCTGAGCCTACTGGGAAGTGCAAGATTCTACCCACGCCTCCCCATGCTGAGTTAATTGAGTGTAAACTACTTTCCGCACTCTGAATTCAATTTGCATTAACTGAAATAAGTTGAGTACCAAGAGGGAAAGTGGGACATCTTGAAAGCAGGCTGAGAAAGTGGAATAGCAGATCTTCTTGTCACGTTGGGACAGCTGAAGGGTATGTATGCGCAAGTCATAGGTCACAAGGATGTTTAATCTTTTTTAGGATATTTTTTAATTTTAATATTTGGGGGGGATATTTTTAAAGCTGCTGAAAAAATGGGACAATAGAGAATTCATCAGGCCTGTTCCTGGCAAAGCAAGAAGGTTGGAGGATATGAGACCAGTTTTGCAGGGAAAGGCAGGGTGTCTGTATAAGGATGATGACAGCAACATTAATAATAATAATAATAATAATAATAATAATAATAATAATAATAATATTTTTACCCCGCCTCTCCCAGTGGATCGAGGCAGCATTACAGGAATATATAAATACATTAAAACATTAAAATGTACCCCATCCTCCCCACCCACCAACCCTTCTATCCCCCTAAAACACATTAATTATTAAATAACCTCCAGAATTGGGGCAGCTTGTTTCTGCATTATCAGTTGTGCTGGGTAAGATATGACTGCATTCATGTCCTGCTTGTGGGAACAGATTGTTGGACTGAACAAGCCAACAGAGAGCTCTAGGGCCTGAGCCCAAACAAACTACAAATCCCAGGATCTGCTAGGTTGGAGCCCTAGCAACTGAGAAACCAAATCAAATGGGTATAACTGGCTAGTGCAGATCCATTCTCTTCCCCCTGGACTTTAGCTACGATGGAGAGGCAAAAAAATACATAAATCTGCTAATCATCCTCTGGATCCTTACCTGAGAGATCAAAGCTGGATTTATTTCTATGCAAAAATGCATAGCCAGGATGCTATCCTAGCTTGGAACAGATACTGGGGAGACCCAGGTGGGGAGCAATCCTGGACCACAGCATCCCCCTTGGGCAAGTCACACTCTCTCAGCCTCACAGGCAGGCGAGGGTCCTAAGAAAAGCCTGTTCGAGGAGCTTCCTAAGCCAGAAATGACTTTTAGGGCTCAGGATGCAAAGATTCCCCTTGATTGCACGGTTGCGCATCTGGGCGCAGGAAACGCTCTGCCCACCGCCTTGGGCGGCAGAGGCGGCGGCGGCAGAGCGTCCGTTAAGCCGGTTCGTTCTACTCGCCCAGCTCCGTCCCGGAGCAGCCACAAAGCCAGGCGGTGAGTGGGAGGGGCCTCAAATTGGAGGGGTTGGCGCTTGCCGGGCGGGGGGCGGAGTCGCATCCCAAGTGGTGGGAGGGGGGCGACCGTGGGAAAAAAACTTAAAAATTTCCCATGTGAGAATAAAACTCGCTGAGTAGGAGAGGGAGTAAGGCTACTCCACCTCTCATTCCGGGAGTGTGTCTGCATTCTTCAGGCCACCTTTAAAGTCAAATAAAAACTTTGCCAGACTAAAAAAGTTGAGTGAAGACTTTAGATCTGCCCCTTGAGGACACACTCTGGGATTGAGTAGTCTTACTCCATCTCCTACTCGGTGAGTAAAGCTAAAGATGAACCGCCACACCCTTTTTATTCTCATGTTGGCAGGAAAAGAGCATCGGCCAAAGGGAACAGTTTTTTCCCATCGTTGTTCCTGGTCTACACTGCAGGGCTGGCAGGAGACAGGTTAGTTCCCAGAGGGTCTTGCCTGCTTAACTGTCCAAGCTAAAGAAACTCTCTCTTCTAGACTTGCTTGACTACAGTCCTCCCTTTTGAATGCTGGTCAACTTTAAAGTTCCTGTTAGCCTACTTAAAATTAAGCTGACCTTACTTGGCCAATTCCTAGGTTCTCAGCATCGTTTCCTAGCAGGTTTCCTGTAACAATGCCATTTCCGCACTAGCCTGTTATAGCGCAATGATTCCACTTTCAACCTCCTCTGGAATCCTGGGGTTTGCAGTTTCGGGAGGGGCCAACTGGCCCCTCCCGAAACTGCAAACCCCAGGATTCCAGAGGAGGTTGAAAGTGGAATCATCGCACTATAACAGGCTAGTGCGGAAATGGCATATTGCAACACTTCATTACTGAATGCATACATGTGTGAATCAACGATCAGAAATTACTGTACTGTCAACCATGTATCAGAATTCTAGTCCTGGGAAAGCAAATATTCTTAATATTCTTGCACATGCGCTGTTATGCTTTATGAGAGCACTGTCATCCCAAAGCTATTTAACCCTTCTCTTCTTTCAATAAACTGTTCTTTCCCTCCCTAAATGGCAAACCCCAGGATACCGTAGGATGTGAAAGTGGAATGATAGCACTGTAACAATCTAGGCCATTTCCGCACTGGACTGTAATAACAATAACAATAATATCTACTTCTATCCCGCCTCTCCCCATGGATCGAGGCGGCGAACAACAACAATACATTAATTACATTAAAAAACATTAAAAAACATACCCAATCCTCCACACCCACCAACCCACCTAAAACCAACCCCCTAAAACACACAACAATTAACAATTAACAACAATCAACTGACTATTAAAAGAACAGCAAGACAGTTGGTGGGAGGCGGTGGAAGTACTAGTCTGACCCCTCCCTAAACTGCAAACCCCAGGATTCCATAGGATGTTGAAAGTGGAATAATCGCGCTATAACAGCCCAGTGCGGAAGTGGCCAGCATATGTGCCTTCAAGCTGCCTGTTGACTTATGGCAACCCCATGAATTTCATAGGGTTTTCTTTGGCAAGGAATATTCAGAGATGGTTGGGCCAGTTCCTTCCTTCTGAAACACAGCCTCCAGTGCCTGTATCCATTGGCGGTCTCCCAGCCAAGTACTAACCAAGGCTGGCCTTGCTTAGCTTGCAATGTCAGGCAGAATCTGGTGCCTTTAGGATATTTAGGGCTTCAGTTGGTATAGTGTCTGCTTGAAAGAAACTGAAGTGTTTTTCCCCCTGGTGCTTTTGGCCTTCTCCGATGCCCCTGCCCCTACCAAAGTACCCTCCTGCTCATTGCATTCCTCTCCGCCACCCCTTGTCGCTTATGCCTCTTTCTGGTCACACTCTTTTATCTTTTTGTTCCCAGGGTGACTATATATAATGGGCAATGTGCAATCCGAAGCCACACAAGAATCAGAGTCTGCCAAAGATGGGGAGGAGAAAGCCAACCCGGACACAAGCAAGCCGGATCAAGTTCAGAGTAGCACTAAGCATGAATCGGGGAATCGGTCCTCCAGCCCTCCGGCCCCTGAGCACAAAGTACCCAGTCAGCCACTGAGTCATGAGCCAGGGGGAGGGGACAGGGAGATGGGCGCCACAGAAATGGGGAAGAATCACTCCAAAAAATCCAGGCTGAAGCTGTCCCCCATGTGGACCCAGAACTTGGCCAGCGGTGGAATGAAGGAGGCCAGCCTCTGCGATAAGGACACAGGGGTAGAAAAACGGGGACTGGCTTGTCTCAGCCGAGCCGACCTCCAGAGTGGACAGAGTTTGGGAACCATCCTCCAAGAGGAGCCCAAAGGGCTGAAGGTAGCCCTGAGGCCTCCCGAAGTGGCAGCCACTGAGACAAAAGACTTGGACACCAAAAGAGGACCAGCTAAAGGGAGGAGCAAGCCAGAAGGCAGCCATCTTGACAAGAATTCGGGGGGCTTGTTGCTGCTTCAGCCAGAGAAGTTGGCAGGCCTGGATGAAGCCATAGATGCAACCAAGGATATGGCAGATAAGGTCGGTCAGACCCAGCACATCACAGCCAGTGCCAAGGAATACCTGGATAACGAGGAGCAACTCTTTGAACCTTTGCCTTCAGCCAGGAAACCGGCAGCAGCCACGACCCATGGTGCAGAACCTTCAAAGCTAACTGAGGAAGCCTTTGCAGACCCTAGGTCTCTGATTGAGAGAAGCACAAGCAGGCCAGCTCCTTCTAGCTGCATGGTTCTGCCTGGAGGGAAGAAGGCCCTTCTTTCATGGGGAACTGGCGAGATGGAGAAAGAACAAACAGGTCAACAGGACAGCGCACCTGGGAGTGATGGTGACTCCAAGGACCTGGCTTTGGTTTCCCAGCTGCCTGCAGGATTGGCAAAGGCCTCAAGTAGTCCTGTAGAAAAGTCTCAAGCCTCCAGAAATGAGACTAAGGCTGGGGTGAAGAGTGAAGATCTGGGAGCAGAGGCCGTCAGTTCTGAGACCATGCAGGAACTACTGGAAAAAGGCCTCAACTTCCTCTACAAAGTGACCATCCAGCCAGGGCAATGGCCACCCAGCATCAAGGCGGTCAAGCAAAAGCCTGGCGTCATCTCCTCCGGCATCTCCTATGCGGATGTTCTGAAGCAATGCCCTCAGAAGAAGTCGCCCACCAGTGCCCCAATGTTGCCTAAAGCACTGCATCAGCTCACCACTGCCAGCAAGAAGCTCCCACCTTACAAAGGGGTGGAGAGGAGCAACCCAGAAGACTTTTCCTCACTCAGCCAGCTGTTCCTGGAACACTTCAAGAAGGTCACCCCGCCTAAGGAACCTCCTGTGTCCAATGCTCCCAGTCAACAAGTGGTTACATTCTTTGAGGAACTGACTCCCAAGCGAACTGAGTGGCAAAGGCCCCGGCCGCCAACTCCATATCCTCGACGCCGCAAAGGTCAGGGCAGAAAGCTCCCCAAGTCTGGCACTGCTGTGTCACAGGTCGTTGCCTTCCTAGGGAGTGACCCCAAGTGTGATAGGTTTGTACATGATGAGAGCCAGGCCTCCTTGGACGAAGCCGGGGTGGCAGCTGAGGAAGCCAGCAGGGACCACCCTGACCCACCCAGTCCTGGCAACAAAGGGACTGAGCAATCAAGCTCTTCTCCACCTGTGACATCCCTCTCATTGGCGCAGGAAATGGCAGCAGAAGTGGACGAGGCTCCCCAGAGGTCACGAAGGAGGCCACAGGGCCTGGAAGAAGGCGCAAAAGACATGACTCCAGTCAAGATAGCTCCCTGTAGTGCTGCCTGGGGCATCAGTTGCCCATTGGCGCCTACTCAGTCTCTCCAAGAGGAAGAACAAATTTTGGTGCCGCTGCTAAGCCCAGTTCCATATTCTCCCGTGGAAATGCCAGACATGCCCAGCCCTCTTGTCTCGGCCCCATTGCGTGTCCCTGTTGGACTGATTCCAGATCAGAAGGCGCTAGCCGCAACTCAGGCGAGGCCCAAGATTCGAAAGCAAGGCGCCGCCGCTCCGAAGTCTAAAGAGAAACTCAAAACTTCAGGGCAGCCCAAAGCTAAGGCGCCTAAGGGGAAGGGGCAAAAGCAATGGCCCCGAGGTTATGGGATGACCTCCCCTCTGAGATTAGAGGGTGTCCCGCTCTTCTCACCTTTTGAAAATGTTGCGAGACCTTTTTATTTTGGTGAGCCATTGGTGAGTCTGGTCGCTTTGACTAAGTTTGGTTTCTTGTGTTTGGGTGCTGCTGCTGCCTGGTTCTTACCTTGTCCTTTGATGATATTGTAGGATTATTTTGATCTTTACCAGTCTCTTTTTTGGCCTGGTTTAGTTAGGAACACTATTTTTAAAAGCAGACGTGCTAGCAATAGTCTTTATACGAAAGTAGCACATTAGTTGTTATTTATACGCTGGAATCCTGTTGTTTAGTCCCAACCTGAGTAGACCCATTCAATCAATTTTTGAATGGTACGTTAACACATATGTAAATCTCCATGGATTCAATAGGTCTGCTCTAGTTAGGACTAGCAGCTGTTGAGGTCTAATAAGTTATTTTAATATTAAAACAAAAAAACAACAACCTTAAAACACCCAAATGACCAAAGGTCCTTTTGGAATTAAGTTTTGGAATAATATAATGCCATGTAGAGGAAGCAGAGGGCTTGTTTTCTGCTGCTCCAGAGACCAGGACAAGGAGCAATGGATTCAAGCTGCAGGAAAGGAGATTCCACCTGAACCTCAGGAAGAACTTCCTGACAGTCAGGGCTGTCCGGCAGTGGAATCTGCTGCCTCGGAGTGTAGTGGAGGCTCCTTCCTTGGAGGTTTTTAAGCAGAGGCTGGATGGCCATCTGTCGGGAGTGCTTTGAGGGTGTTCCTGCATGGCAGGGGGTTGGACTGGATGGTCCCTGGGGTCTCTTCCAACTCTACATTTCTATGATTCTATGACCAGCTTTTACATTATTTCATGAAACCACTGGTATTTCCAAAGTTTGGCTTATGTATAATAACTGCCAGGGTCACCCTACCAAACTAGATGTTGAATGAAGAATTAAGTCAATCTTCCTAAGATTTTCACTAACTGTGATGTTTTTCTGGAACATTTGCAGGGATGGGATAAGGGAACAGTGCTTTGCAGTGATTCTGCCTGTTCTTAGAGGGTTGATTCCTAAAGGTGGTCCTGGAAAACTGCTGTTTCACTGCATAGATATTGACATGATGGAGCCACAAGATTCCATCTTATCTCCTAAGCTTTTTACCGTGTATATGAAACCACTGGGAGAAGCAGTCCAGGGGTTTGGGTCAAGGCATCTCCGTAGGCTGCTGACAAGCGATTTCAGTCTCTCCATCTTCTGAATCTGACCCCCAGGAAGCAGAAAAGATAACAAACCAGTGCCTCAGCTCAGTTTAGGAACAGAAGAGGCTGGAACAATCATAACGATGTCACCATAACGGTGTCCAGCAGAAGTCCTGTTCGACAGAGGTTGTGATGACTGGAGGGAGGCAATGCACAAATGGGGTTGAATTCCTTCTGAAGAAGCAGGAGTGAAGCCTAGGGGTGTTTCCTGTTTTCCCCTAGATCACATGTGGGGAACCTCTCTCCTCTCAAGTTGCAACTCCTGGAGTTAGGTTTGCCAGATTGGATCCAGGATGGGGCTCCTGTAACTTTCATCCTGAACAGATCTTGGAGCTGAATGAAGGAAGTTTTTTGTCAAGTAGCTGCTGTGGGTAGCTGCCCTCCCTTACCTTCCAGACCCCAACTTTGAGTCACAGATGTCCAGCAACAGAAACAGCTGGTTGTCCTCCGTGCCCCCTCTGACTTTCCATTGGCAAGGCAATAGGTGTGTTTGGAAGGGACAGCTGTGGCTGGAAATTGAGAGTTGGAAGGTGAGGGAGGGCAGGTGCTTCCATCCTGCTAGGGTTGCCAGAGTGAAAACTGGATATGGTTCCTGTACCTTAAATGGTTATGCACAAGAGAGAATTTCAGCAGATATTGCTTGTTACACAGCCAATTAAGAAGGAGCATCTGCTGAAATACCCTCTTTTATACAGCCCTTTAAAGGTATGGGAGCTGTCTCCAGTTTCCACACTGACAACCTTATGCTTTACAGTACTTTATCCTGTCCTAAGATCCTTTAAGGACTCCTGTCTTGGATCCAATCTGGCAACCCTAATTGAGGGAAAGTGGGCTACTATACTAGTAATAACTGGATTCACAGGAGGAAATGCTGAGGTTTAGCATTCAACGGCTATTTTGTGGGTCCCTGGGCCTTTCTGAAACCCCAGATATACCTTTTTTTTTTTTTTGGAAACAGCAAATGACCTAATCCACTGAAAAAGAAGATATCTGGGACTATAAAAAGGCCAAGGGTCCTCTCTCAAATAGCATTTGACATTCTCCCCCTTCCCGAAGGCTGGAATTGAAAATTTTCACAAGGAAATGATCACTGTGGCACAGGAGCCTCATGTGGGCCACAGGCAACGTTTTGCCACCTCATGCTAAAAATTATGGCTATGTATAGATACAAACTCCCCTGCCCCGCTCAATCCATCTGCTTTACAGTGCGGCCCACAAGCCTACACCCATACGATAGCACACCCTCTAACAGTCACAGATGAAAACTCGAACATACCAGGCCAAGTAACATCAGAGTATGGCCAAGATAGCAAAAGTTCCTAATGGGAAAGAACGGACAAGCTAGGAGACTGTGGAACGTTAATAATCAAGTGAGCTTGTCTGTTAGTTGCTTTGTGTGCGGGAAGAGCAATTATGTCAGGGTTTTAAGCAAGGACATCCTTTTTCTGTCCAGGAGACACCCCTTTCTCTGGACAAGCCGGCTGGCACTGACCAGGACGCAGCCTCGACCCAGGACAATCCTGTGCAAGAACGGGAGGCTGACCAGTCCCCCACGCATCGCTGGCCGGCTTTCCAGGTGGCAAATTCCTGTTCCATGAAGTGCTACTGTAAACACCGGGATCAGAGGAAGCTGCCCAAGAACGTCATGGCTTGGTGAGCAGAAGGGCGCCTGGAGTACCTACCTGGGAGAGATTGAATAGCAGTGTCTCTGCACCACAAATGCATGCCAACTTAACAGTCATGGCTTCCCCAGAAGAATCCTGATGAGGATGTTGGGAAAGGTTTGATGCCTCACAGATCCTCATCCCCCCCCCTCAAGCTACAGTTCCTAGGATTTCCTGGGAAGATTGAACATATATGGCAAGATACAAAGCTAGTTTGACTGTGTCCTTTGCGGCGGAGGTCTAAGGGTACAAGGGCTAAATGCAGTGGTCAGGGAAGTTAGTTTCTTGGGTTACCACTCCCAGAATCCCCACAGGCAGCATAGCCATGCTGGTTGGCAGATTCTTGGAATGGTAGTCCAAACATTAAATGACAATCCCTGACTAAGCATATATCCAAAAAAAGGCAAGGCATTATTCATGCTGACCTGTCTTGTCCCAAAAAAATTCATGCAACCATAACATGTGTGTTATATAAAGATAGCAATAACAGCAAATATATCTATAGAACCATGTTCCTCAAAGGGAACATGAAATCTTGAGGAAACATGACACTGGCCATTTCTGCACTCGCCTGTTATAGCGAGATGATTCCACTTTCAACATCCTCTGGAATCCTGGGGTTTGCAGTTTTGGGAGGGTCCAGGAACTAAATGGGTGCTTGTAATAATACCTCAAGACAAGATCAGGATTACTCAGTTCTTCCATGTATTACGAAATACACGGAAGAGCTGAGGTCACACATTCTGAAATAGTCACATTGCAAAAGAGTGGAGTGTCCTCTGTTATGTTGTAGTCTCAGTGTATGACTACTCCATTTTTTAAAAAGCAATGGGTGCTTGTCATTTGTATACCCTTTCCCCCCAGTCTCTAGAATGGCTGTTCCTTTCCCAGGTTCTGGACAGAACTGAGACCTAGTATCCAAGGGTTGACAGACTGAGAAATGAAGACAGCTCCTGTATTTTTAATGGTTTTCTAGAAGAAGGAATTCCAGCAGGTGTTTGTTGCTTATCACATAAGCAGGTAAAAAGAAAAAGAAAAAAACCCTTCTTCTATACAACCATTTAAAGATAGAAGAGCCCTCTCAGGTTTTCATTCTGGCAACTCTAGGTATCCTGAGAGGCAGGGATGTAAGCTGGGATGGGCAAAGTGTGGCCCCAGATCATTTTTTTTGTCTCAAATGGCTCTCTGGAGGTGTGGGGTACTTTTGCCAAATTTTGGGAGGCCCTGGACCATTTTAGGCTCAGCGGAGGCCTTTTAAAAACATTTAAATGATTTTGAGGCATTTCCTGTTGCAAAGAAAAGAAGAAGGGCATATTCTGGGCCCCAAAATGCCCAAGGGAGGGCCTAAAGGCCGCAAAAAATGCCCCTCACACACCTTTAAAAGAAATTGCAGCAGGCAAGGTACAGCCTTCCAAGGTCTCCTGGGTGATTAATGCAGCTCTTTATACTCTCAGATTTGCCCACCCCTGATGCAAGTCTTTGCGTAGTAACCACCTTCATGTTTTCTAATGCGTATGCTCCAGAAGTTGCTTAGCAACTACCCACACAGCTTCTTGCTCAGTCCTGACTATGTGACTTTGGACCCCTTTTTGGGTTGTGGCTCCACTCAGCGATCTAAAGAAACCTATATAGTTCCTTCCTCAGCTAAATGTACTTCCACAAAAATTTCACAGCAACTGGAAAGAAATCAAAGGGAGAAAATTGTTCATTTACACCTGGTTTATGGCCCCTGAAGGCTATCCATGTTCTCCTAGGGGCCATAGATCACAGGCTAAGAACCCTGCTTTGGATCAAGCCACCGAACATGCCACACTGCATCGGGCCCACCAGATTGTTGGACTACAACTCCCAGAAGGTATACTGCCTAGAGACTTCTGGGAGTTGTAGTTTGACAATCTACATGGTCCCAAATTGGGGAGGATTTTCATCAGTTAAGACATATTTTAAAAAAGGGTGACAAGGTGTTGATTAATTGGGCAGATTGCAAAGGCAGGTAACAACCATCGTTAGTAGTTGTAGTAACTGCTAAAAGACTCTTAAGAAAATGTAATCATTTAAAGCTAGCAGTCGTGTTTCTACTGCTGGTTATCCTTTACAGCTGCATTTCACTGAAGCCAGAAGCTTGTCTGCTCATCCTCACCATCTCTCTGCTTTTTTTAACTCCTTTCTCTACAGGCTCAACCCTTCTACCAACCACTTGGCAGAACCACCCTGGGTTGCTACTGCCTTGCTGGCTGTCTCACTAGTTGCTGGGACCAAGTTTTGTCTGGACTCTTACGACCAACAGCATGTTAACAATGAGGACTGAACCTTCCTGCCCTTTCCCCGGGCCTACTCAGCAATAAAACTAGTATACCACCAGCCTGACGTTTGGCTTTGTTCATGCATTATTGCTTCCCAGGGCTTTTCTCGAGATGGTTGCCACTGAGGGTAATTCCTTAAGTGTACAGAGTAGACACTGTATAGCAGGAGTGGAAATCAGTCTATGTGGGTGCATGCAGGGCTCCCGGAGCGAAATTTATTTCATTACAGTTCTTTTTAGGGTTTCCAAATGTGAGAACTATTTCTTAGGGGGCCCTAACAAGGTTTGGGGGCCTCCACTGAATATTGTTGCTGGTAGCCCAACAAACTTGGGTCAGGAAAGGTTTCAGGCATAGTTTGACTAATACAAACTGGGGTTAGTTCCAAAAGGATCTGTCTGCTTCTAATCTCCTTGTGGCTTTACACACAGGATTACAGCTGTTGTTTAACATCACATCTACACTGCATCTTTTTAGCTGAACTCTCTCTCATTCTAAAAACTTTAGGACTCCTTTATGACAACTAGAAAATTATATTTGTAGTAGAAATGGTGTTTTATTTATTTCACCTACAGCCATCTCTTTACAGTGATGCAAACAAACAGGTGATATCAGGGTACCAAATAAAAGAACTCAAAACCGAAGTTTGAATGTAGTTCTAGGAGGCTTTTAAAAGCCTGTGCTGACCAGAAAACAGTGTTTCCAGTGCGATCAAAAGCTCCTGCAATTGTCTCTGAACAAGGATAGGTTGGTACATGACACTGGGGCATTCATGAAAGGGAGTTTATACTCCCCTAAGGTGAGGAAAAGCTAGGATCAGCCACTTCCCTTTCATATCCACAGTCTTCTCCCAAGAAATAAGGGCACCTTAATGACACATGGATGGAACCAGCTTACATTTACTCTGGCACCCCAGGAGGAATAGTTATTCACAATCCCACCCACCCACTCTATTCATAAAAGTAAAGAAATTGGCCAGCTGGATGGGAACTGTAGTAAATAGGAAAAAGAGCAGCCCATAGTCCCAGCCCACAGCAGCAACAGTGTGCTAAACGATCATCTCCAGCTGCCGAGCGTATTCGATAACTTGTTTCGCTAGCTCTGTTGAAGGGATGGTGGCATCTTCAGGTTTCTGCTGCTGACCCGTGAAACAGTAGTGGTTGTTTGGGCCCAGGACCCAGCCACGCTGAAAGGGGAGGGAATACAATTTTGAGAGGTTGTTATAAACCCAACATCAAATGCTGTAGATTTTCTTGTTTCCAGCAAGGTGTTTCTATCTTCACTTTAATAGCATAACTATATGCTCTTGACACAGCCATTTAAAAACAGTAACAGGAAACTCTCTGCACACAATGGGAAATACCTACAGTTCTTGCATGGTTATTAATTCTTAGAAAAGCATCGCCATAATGGGAGAATTTTTTTTAAAATCCAGGATTCTGTCTCTTAAGCCTGGCATGAATACATTTAGATGGGAGTCAGGGGTTGCCAAACCCTTGCTAGGCATTGGGTACTCACTCACCCGATCTCTTAAAGCCTGTCACATGCATGGTGACTTGATTAGATATGTTCCCAAGCAAGCAACTACACTGTAGAAAGCATGGCTACTGAAATGGAGTTCCTTGTTCTGGAAGAGCAGGAGGGAATGTCTGACCATATCAGATGTCCCATCAGCTCCAGTCAGGGAAGATAAGAGGCACAGTTTAACATGATTTAACTCCAAACGACTACATTTGCCTGAACATGACAGATTTATAAAATGGAGCCATCTTTTACTTCGGGGGGGAAAATCTGGATGCATCGCAGAGCAAGTACCTTCTCCGGAATGCTATTCATTCAAGATTCCCCATTCCTAGATGTTATTTCTTTTTATTTAAGAAATGTGTTCTTATTCACTGCAATAAATCTTACCTCAGGACACTTTAGATCAGGATGGAGAATATGTTGGGCCTCCAACTACTGTCAGCTCTAGCCAGCATAGCCAGTGATGAGGGACAATGGAAACATCAGTCCAACAACTGAAGGGCTACACATTCCCCATTTCTACTTTCGGCCAAGGCCAAATTAATATAGTTAATGAGCCAGAGAAATATTTTGGAAATCTTGAACAGGTCGTGACTCAACTTTTAGTTCCCAGAATTGCACCAGTGGATTGATTAATTTGCCCACTCAGCCAAAAGCATTCTCAAATAGAGAGCTAGTTGCAGTGAGCAAGCCTTCCTGAGTTCTATAAAACAAGGGCTCTTTCCACAATGGGCTGGTTGGTGAAGCCACTGAGCTAACCTCAGGTGACCACTTCACTTACAAGACCCTTTTCTAACATGGCTTAAACATGGAGGGGGTGAATGATCATTCTCACAGAGAACTCTCTGGGGATGGAAGCTCAAACAAAGCATCTAGGCAATCTCACCTTCTTGGCATAGTCAGTCATCTTCTTAGGGGTGAAGAAGAGCATGCGAGTGGCTTCGTTGAACAGAATCTTCTCATAAGCTTTCTCAATGCAGCTGGCGATTTCATCCCTGAATTGACAAAGGAAAAAACACCATTTCATCCAGGCTGGAGACTGGAGGGAACCGAATCCAATCACCTCAATGCATCTCTGAACTCAACTGTTATCAGTGGGATAGTATGGCATATGCTGAACTCTCTTCCATTGAAACAGGTGGTGCTGCAATCTGCCTAAGATCTTTGTGTTGGGCTGTGCCTGCTCTGACAATGTTTCTGTGGAGTTTAAGGTGTGCTACACATTTCCTGTCAGCACACCTTGAAACACCTCAGCAGCATAGCAATAAGAAGTAGAGGTGGAGTATGGAAGCCACCAGATGAAAACATTGGCTAAAATCCTGCTTTATGGCACAACTGGACATAACCTGAGGTTACACTAGCGTATGTCTTGCTTAGATCAGAACAAAAAGGGCTACTAACTAACCTCTGGGGCTCCATCATGAACTTCCCCACCAGAGCAGCTGCCAACTCCTGGAGGATGCTGCCACAGTTGTGAAAGGGTTGGGGAAAGCAACCAAGCAAGTGGTCATGATGGGAAACAGAGAAGGTGCAGAACTGCATGTATGGAGTGCTAAGCTTTGTTTGTAGGATGCAGGATCTGGGCCTGTGTGGTACAAAGGTTCCCCAGGTTTTTGGCAGAGGAAGAACTTGTCTCCTGAATTCAAATTATAGGTGTATTTCATTCCAAAAAGGGTGTCTGAATGGGCATGGAAGACACACACATATCCTTGGAGGAGCTCCACTATGAATTTCTAAATAAGGCACTGAATAAATAAGGACACTAAATAAGGACATCACACCTATTTGATGGCTGAGAGCGAAATCAAAAACTCAGGTAGAGACAGAACGGACAGTGTCACCACAGCTGGGCAATTCTGGGCTGAATGATCCCATCACACCTACTACCAAGGTTTTTACAGAATCAGACGCAAGCACAGGGACACTTGCACTGGGTTTCTATGTTGCTCTGAACCATTCCCTCTCCCCTCACAATTAAGGGACACAACCGACCTGACAGTGTCCAGTAAGATGTCAATGAAGAAAGCATAGCTCTCTGCTGGGATGTTGCCTTTAGCGAGGAACACTTTGTTGTAACTGCCTTCCATCAGGTACTATGGAGTGGGGAGAAGGGGAGGGAATGCACAAATATTCAATGCATCAGTCACCTTTCTTAGGAAACAGAACTAAAGTTGTGTATCACTCTTAACAGAATGATACACATGCATGCATACCTTTCTGTAGATGTTTGAAGTCATTCAAAAGCTACTTACTCTTTTACTTACTCTTTTACTTACTCTGTCCTTTCTTCTCTTGCTGCCCCTTGCGTTCAGAACTGCCTTGTACAATACATACATGATTCCACCTCCCTTCAAAACCCAACCTTCCAGTGAACCTTTTCACATATTACTTAAGGGAGGAAAAAGGAAGCAGAAGAATATTCATTTCTTTCAGTTATGGCTATTTAGGAATAGGATGTGTTGGGGCAATGAAAACAGTCCCCATGTTAACTCCAGTTAAAACCAGGTATTTATATACGTAATCTATCAATCTATCTAGCCATCCATCCATCCATCCATCCAACCATCCATCCAACCAACGTATTTATGTAATTATTCTTACTATATATTTTTATATCCTAAATTTTTCCCCATTCCAGGACCCAAAGCAGCTTACAAATGCTAAAAGAGCTACAGCTTTAAAATTCATATCATATAAAAAAGAAAAATATAATTAAAGTATCAACAGAATTACAAGAAGTTAAAAGTCACACCAAGTAACAGTATAGCACATTCTGAAAGGCCCTACTCTCCTGGAGCAATCCGCCATCGATGGCCTGCTGAAACAAACAGGTCTTCATCCGCTTACATAAGAACAGTAGGGAGGACGTCAGTCTCAGAGTGGGGTAACCCCTCCCTGAACCTAGGAGCAGCCACTGAGAAGTCCCTCTTCCCATGTTCCCACCAGATGGTACCTATGAGGTGGTGGGACAGAAACAAAGGCCTCTCAAGAGACAGGAGACCCAGGTGGGCCCACATGGGAGAATACACTCCTTCAAATAATCTGGAACCAAACTGCACAGGGCTTACATGTAGATAACTGACTCCTATGCCTGACACTGGACTCTGCTAAGAAAGGACCTCAGGTAAACTGTGAAGACATACATTACATGCATGTACACATGCCCTGATGGAGGCACACATACATATCCTTCTTGCACATATGGCTGAGGCCCCAAGCTAAAATATCTTCTCCTATACAAGCCTTCTCATGTTTCCCAGCTTTTTATGATCTGCTCATGAAAGGCTACCATTTTAGAAACCAAAATCCATCTCCACAATGAGCAGAACCTTTTTGGATGCTAATCCCTCAGGAGTACCTGCATTATCCCTTCAAGAGACAAGCAAAAATTTCAGACTGATCTGGAAGGTGTTTCTAGTGCTATTGTTCTGTGGATTTACAAAATAATTGTAGTTTACTGCTTACTTAGGTAAAACCACAGGACTGTGAAAAAATATTGTTTTAATCGGTTTTTAATTGTTCATTGCTTTGGGAGCCTTTGTGGGTTGGGAGGCGACAAAGAAATCCTCCAGATAAAATAATTATAGATAAATATTGCTTCCCCCTGCAAGGGGATAGAGGTGGGAGGAAAAAAAGTTCCTGATTAAGAACTTGTTCTGCATGTGTAAGGAAAAGCTTTTAACATCATGAGGTGTAGGCAGAAGAGTGGGAAGTTACCTGCTCTAACGACACAGGGTGCTTGATGTAAACGTTGGTCTGAATGTCCTTTGCTGGTAGCCTTTCAAGCTCAGTGTGGAACTCAGCAACACGGTTCTGGGATAGCAGAAAAAGAAGGTTCAAGCCCAACAGCTGGTGCTTGTAGGCTGACTCTGGTAACTCGTCTCTGGGGCAGAAAGGGGAAAAAAGAGTGAAAAGGCAATCAAGGAGTGGCGTGTGTCCAGAAGAGGCAACAGGATTATGTTGGTCTTTAGGCAAGAGGGGCACAAGAAAATAAAGAAGTCGGTGCCACATTCAAGTCAACCAAATATTTCTTCCTATGCTCCCCCGCTCCAACATTTCCATGAGGCCATCACCCTATTGATTCTGCTGGAACTCTTTGCAGCTTTCAGTACCATCAACTGTAGTATCTGAGCCACTCTTCTGGGAGGGGCTGGGGGGGCCCTCTGTTTTACAGGGGTTCTGGTCCTTCTTAGTGGGGATTCCTGTTCAACATACTGACTGTATACCTTTGGGGTCTCCTCAGGGCTTGGTTCTACCCCACTTCCCATGCTGTTCAACATCTACACTGGGTGAGGTTGTCTAGAGTGTAGTGATTTGGTGTCATCAGTATGCTGATGTGTGCACCAGTTCCACCCATTCCCAGAGATGTCAGATCCAGCAATGGCAACCCATTTGGATTACTGCAACATATTCAATACAAGGCTGCCTGTGGAAACAACAGGTCCAAAATGCTGAGGCTAGAGTGCTGGTTGACACTGATTACAGGAAACACACAACTGTTTCAACATAGGCTGAGATTTTTTTTAGATTACAACTCCCATACTCCCTCACTATTGACTCTGCTGGATGGTACTGATGGGAGCTGTAGCCAAAGCTTCTAGGGATGGGCAAATATCCCCTATGCATGTTTTCAGCTTAACTTTTCCCAAGCTCATTCTTCTATGTTTTGGTCTTAGTATCACAAGTTGACCCAAGGTTTTGAGGTTGCAAAGAGCAAAGCAACTCACTCAAGTCTGCAAGGTAGGAATGCTTACTTGTAATCAAAATAGTAACACTTGAGCTGGGCCATGTATCTCTCAAAAGATGGGATGTCTTTCTTCAGGATACTCCACTGGGCCCCAATTTCAAGGATGTCTCCTTCAATGGCAGGAAAAAGGAATGATGGACAGCATTAACAAACAAAACAAAGAATATTACATAGTATTAGGTTGGAGCAAACTAATCAACTCAGTATTTTGTCTCCCATTGTTAAAGCTTTTTGCCCTTCAAGTCAGGTTAGAGCACACAAGGGGAAAGATAAAAGAGATGGCAAATGAATGTATTCAACTGATAGCTAAGTGACTGGACTACATATCAAGAGGTCACAATTTGTATTGTACCTCTGCCACGAAACCCTTAGGCCAGCAATTCTAGACTTGGGAGGTCAGGGCTCCAGTTGCTGTTGGACTTCAACTCCCGTAAGTCCCAGTCACACTGGTCAATGGCCAGGGATTTGGGAATCCGATATCCAACAACCTCTGAAGACTCCCCAGCTGAGAACCACTGTCCTAGGCGGTCAGCCCGTAAACCTCCTAAATGAGAACAACAGTAGTATAGTTCACTGAGTTATTGTGAGATGACAATAAGATACTGCATATTATATATTTTGGATACCCCACAAAAGCTAAACCCAAAGTCCAGACTGAGGTTCATAATGAAGCAACTCTAGTCAGGCTAAACAGTTCTGCATCATCAGGGCTCTGGATGAGAGACTGTCTGGGGACATTCTATAATGAGCCTTTAATTCTACAAAGGCAGATTTTAAATGTAACAGACACATTTTTCAATGGCTTAGAAATAAAGGGGAAGGCCTTTTCAAAGCCCTCACTAGAGAAGAGAAAGCCTTTGTGTGAATTTCATCTTGGACAGAAAAGGGAATCATATTGCCCTCCATGGAATGCAACTTCCAGTGTTCTTCACCACTGGTGATGCTGGGTGGGGTGGCTGGGAGCTGTGGTCCAACATGGTTCCCTCTGTTGGCTTAGGACAAAGTAACCAATGTGCTTTATAAGAGGGGAGATGGCTATTTTTGGGTTAAGAGGATACTGCTGGGGACCAGATGGAAAGGTGTGGAGGAAGGGGAAGAATGGTGATTTGGATTCATCTACCAGGCTTTTCTCTGCACCTGTCCACAATTTGACTGTACTCACTCGCTAAGATAAGCTGCTGTTTAGTCAGTTTCGAGCCTGTGGTGGGCAGGAAGTTGAGTTCAAGCAGAGCTAACTGGAATAGAAGAAAAGGAGAGAAGTTACATATAAGCTATACTACTGACAACCAAAACTTGCCATGCCAATACGATAGGCTCTCAGGACAAGTCAGGGAAGTGTGTAATCACAAGACGTTTTCCAGTTCCCAGCAGGTAACATAATCCACTGACAGGCAGCTGGGAGCTCTAGCCAACTTTTTCAGTTAGCCCACCATGCACAAGTGCCCTTCTCTTAAAGAAAGTGGCCTTTTAGCTATAGGTTACTTCATGAAGGAAGAGGGTGATTTGCATTCATCTTTGCAGGGGAAAAAAGCTACAGTCACACACCCGTGGGACTCTTAAGCCATTCAGACTAGTCACCAACTAAACTCTGGCTTCGCCCAGGGCAATCAACACCAAGACAGATGGACAGATGCTGCTTACTTTATCCAGACCACCACTGGGTTAGTTTTCATTGAGAAGCAAAACACACGGCCTTTCTTATGTCTCTGACAAACATTTGTTTTCTACCTTTGAGGAATTCTTTCCACATTAGCTCCCCAACTGCCTAGTACATTGTTGGGAAAAGTTAAGCAACCTGGTGCCCTCCACAGCTTCTAGATGACATTCCCCATAAGCTTCGGCCAAGGAGCTTTGGCCCAAAACATCCAAGGTGTGCTGGACTGCCTAACGTTGGTTTAATGGATTTTAGATGATACTCACTGCAGGGAAATAAAGCCTCCACATTCAGAGGCAATATTCTTTCTTTAAAAAGGTGTTGGGGATGTCTCTAGCGTCTTCTGTTATCCAGCTATAAATGGAAGCAACACACTTAACTGAGCTGGATTTTAGCCCTGCTGAGCTTCAGTATTGTCAGATTTTAACAACCTGACTCAGCCGGAGGAGCTGATGCACAGCCTCCTGGCTCTGGCAAAACAACAAAACCGTTGAGTCATCTGCCTCTCTTCCGGCAGCCTCCAAGGAACCAGAGGCCTTCTCAGTGTTGCCAGGTTTTCACAACAGGATAAGGGACAGTCAAGACTCGCGACACGAAAGGCTGGCCAGACAGAAAGCAGCTATTCACAAGCCTGTGTTCTACCTAAACCCCAGACAAAAACATTGATTTCAATTCACTCAGTCACGTATTCCTCTGTAAAATATACTGTCCCCATTGTAACTTATATGTTTTAATCTATTTATATATTTTTGTAATGCCGCCTCGATCCACTGAGAGACGTGGGATAAAAATAAATTTTATTATTATTATTACTACTATTATTATTATATGATCAACACCTGTCACTGCGGAGGGCCCGTAGCCCCAAATACTGGGTTTTTGTCAGCATTTCATTTGGTCTACATATAAGGAAAAACTTTCCAACCCCCCAAATCAGGGACACCCCTGATCACGAAGAGACGGCTGGCAACCCTACCTAGACGCCAACTACAGAGACAACGACACCGCCTCTCCTCGTCCCTGCCTTGTTTGGTCCCACTAACATCTTCTTTTGGGCCACACGTAAAGCCTGTCTTAGTTTATGTCTTGCCTATATTTTAAGGCCATTTCCGCACTGCAGTGTTAAAGTGCTGCTATTCCACTATCAACCTCCTATGGTATTCTGGGGCCTGTAGTTTAGGGGAGGCCACTTCGAATTCTCAGCCAAAGAGCTCTTTGGTCCCAGTAAACTGCAAACCCCAGAATTCCACAGGGCGTTGAATGTGGAATAGCAGCAGTTTAACACTGTAGTGCGGAAACGGCCTAAGTTTGATGGGCTTTGGATTTTAGTGGCCTATAAACACTCAGAAGGATGACTTTCCTTTCGGTCTCCAGTCAGCGGCTGCATTTTTTAGCCACTCAGACCCTTCGCCCCACACCGGCGCCAGAGACCAGCCCCCCTCCTCTCGCCCCCCTCGCCCTCCTTTTTTCTCCTCAGGTGGCGGCGTTTCGGCCATTTCTAGACCCCCCCCGCCCGTTTCCAGCACCTTGAGGCGGCCCAGCAAGTCCCCGCACTTGTTCAGGTTGAGGTTCTTGCGGTTCCACTCGGCCCGCAGCTGCTCGTACATGCCCGCGGCCTCCTTCAGCCCGGCCACGCCGCCGCCCGCGTCCGCCCCGTTCAGCACCGGCCCTCCGGACGCCGCCATCATCGTCGCCACGGCGGCCATGAATCGGCAACCCGGCGCGGCGCTCGCGACACCCCGCGCGACCGGCCTCGCTTTACGGCCCGGGCGCGCTCGCCCCGCCGCCGGTCTCCGTGGAAACCGCCTCGAGACTTCGACGCCGCCTCTCGCGCGCGCGCGGCTCAGTGAGGCGTCAACGGCTCTGCCCCGGATTGGTCGAGGCATTCCGGAGCGTGCGCAGAAAGGGAATAGCCGCCGTGAGGCGCGAAGGGAGGCCTGAGGGTTGGCGGTTGTGAGGGGAAGGGTTTAACGGCGGTGGGCTGAGGGGAAAAGAAAAGCGGGGAGCGGGGCGCCTCGGAGGTGTGGCTCCGTGAGGGAACACGGCGAACAGGCAGGGTGGCGGGTGGAGGCCCGTGACGTCGCGAGGGGTGGGCGCCCGGCCTCGGAAAGCGACCTCTGCGTCAATAACCCCGGCACCGGCTCGGTTCCTGACGTTCATAACTCTCTTCGGGTACGCGCGGCCTTTTAAAAGACCCCGTTGCGTGTAAAACAGTGGCACAGTTACGGCCTCCAGCATTTTACTCAGGAAAGCTGGGGTATGTTTAGTCAAGCGGTGCCCATTTCCGCACGAGCCTGTTACAGCGCTATTATTCCACTTTCAACCTCCTACGGAATCCTGGGGTTTGAAGTTTAGGGAGGGGCCTTTGCTCTCTAGTGTAGTCCTGGGTTCACTCTAAAGTGTTATCGTTGTGGTGGGCCACTAGGGGGCATCCTGGGCTTACTACTCAAAGGCCACCCTTGTTTCTGGAAAACAACAAAGTCCGAACAGCAATACCTTTATGAGACCAGCGAATAGGGCATTTCGGCACTAGAGTCCGGGAGCGCTTCACCGCGTGTCATGAGCGGTGTTTTTTACTCTGACTGATTCCTATCATGTAGAGGAAGGAGAGGGCTTGTTTTCTGCTGCTCCAGAGACCAGGACAAGGAGCAACGGATTCAAGCTGCAGGAAAGGAGATCCCACCTGAACCTCAGGGAGAACTTCCTGACAGTCAGGGCTGTCCGGCAGTGGAATCTGCTGCCTCCATGGAGCGTAGTGGAGTCTCCTTCCTTGGAGGTTTTTAAGCAGAGGCTTGATGGTCATCTGTCAGGAGTGCTTTAAGGGTGTTCCTGCATGGCAGGGGGTTGGACTGGATGGCCCCTGGGGTCTCCTCCAACTCTACATTTCTATGATTCTATCTGCACGCCCTCTGGTTTCTATAGAAGCAAAGCAGAGAAAATCATTTGTAGCTTCCGCATCATCAATTCTCGTGGAACTCCTATTCCCCTCCCTCACTCCACCCCACTGCTCCTGATTGGTCAATTAAAAAAAAAGTTGTAGAAACCGTTGCTACGTTTTAGCGAGAAAGTGTGTGAATCGATGTAATGCTTCTGCATGTAGGAAAAAACGCACCAGAAATGGTTTGGTTTTTTTACAGCTGAGTTTTCCCGTTTTTACAATACAACGGTTTAATGTCGATGTTAACTGCGCTAAGACCTCAACTTGTGTGGAACCACGGAGGGCAGAAGGACGTCAAACCGGTTTAACATGCAGATGTGAAAGCGACAATATGATGCTACTGCGCTGTATCACCCTTGTGCAGAAAAAAAGCACAAAATACATCATGCAAGCTTTCGAAGGTCCACTTTGTCATTAGCCGTATTCTTTTTACCTCTCTGGTTCTCTGAATTTTGTTACTAGTTTGTGTCTGTCGTTTCAGAAAACAGTCTAAAATCATAAAGCCTTAAATCAGTGGTTCTCAACCTACCTAATGCCATGACCCTTTAATACAGTTTCTCATGTTGTGGTGACCCCCAAACATTATCATAGTGTCAGAAGCTCAACCTGAGAAGGGCTTGAAGCGAGGTCTTAGGCGACCCCTGTGAAAGGGTCGTGCGACCCCCAAAGGGGTCCCGACCCCCAGGTTGAGAACCACTGCCTTAAATTATTATGGCACTTATTTGGGGAAAGAGTATCTGTTAACCATCCAGGAACTGTAGAATGTAGTGCTGGCAAATCATTGTCTGCTGCACGACAGAGGCGATCTATTTCACAACAACAAACACCTCCCATTGCCAGCACATCAGGAGAGATTTTCCTGCTCTGGGGAATTTCCAACCCAGCCCAGGTCTCCCAGAATCCACAGTTGAGCCAGCAGCAGCCCAAAACATTTTTCTGCCTGAGACAGAAGTGCAGACAGTGCCCTGTGTCCACTACCAAAATCAAGTTGCCCCCACCAGCTGAATTATGTTGGTTCACAAGAAAGTCCAGCAAGCATTAGCCCCCATCCTTGGTAATAAACCCCCCCCAAAACCAATAATAATAATAATAATAATAATAATAATAATAATAATAATAATAATAATAATAAAGTAAAATAGCAATATAGTGTCCTTTGTATGTCTCCAAATCTGCAGAGGTGGACAGCTCACTGTCCCTTAAGACCGGGCCACTCAGATCAATATAGTGGATTGCAATAATTTGGCCATGTTTTCTCCAGCAGGTTCAAAGCAGGCCTGCCTCTTCCATCTCTCCAGCAACTCCGAGAAGTGAGTCCTTGGCTCCCTTTCTGAAGTTCACTGATAGGGTTGCCAGAGTGAAGACCGGCAAGGGTTCCTGTTCCCTTAAGGGTTGCGCAGAACAAGGAATTTGAGCAGGTGCCCTTGCTCACCCCCTTGCATGAAAAACTTGCTGAAACCCCCTTTTCTATACAACCATTAAAAGGACGAGAGCTAGTCTCCAGTCTGAACCTGGAAATATCAGTTAGGCCAGAGCTTTCCAGACTTTTCATCCTGGTGACACACTTTTTAGACACGCATCCTTTTCCAACACAGTCATTTCAGTTTTACTCGCAAACCGGAGGTTAAGAGATACAGACGCATGCATCAACGGTAAGAACAAAATGTCTGGGGACGCAACATATCTCATGAAAACTTTTCATATATTTTTGAAAATATATGATTTATAAATAATATACATGTTCAGATTTTAGTGAAGTTTCATAAAATATGTGAAAGGATTTCATGAGATACATTGTGTCGTACTTGTTACAATTGGGGGTGTATGTGTCTGTTTCTCTTATAAGGGGTGGGTTTAACCTCCGGTTTGCTAGTAAAAAAAAAAGTGTGTCACCAACATGGAAAGTCTGGATAGCTCTGGGTTAGACTTTTGCCCCAGGGCCCAGGAAAACGAGAGAGAGAGAGAGAGAGAGAGAGAGAGAGAGAGAGAGAGAGACCCAGCCTAGGGGAACCACTCGCCTGTTCTTCCTGCTTCCCTCAAAGATGCTTTTGTGAGCCCGAGACCGGAAGTGATCCCGCGTTGCCATGGCAAAGGCGGCTTCCGCCCTTGGGAACAGAGGTAAAGGCGGGGGCACGGCTGCCGGGTACAGCGAGGCAACCCAAGCGGCTAAGTGTCGCCAGGCTAGTCCGGGAGATGGGCCTCCGGGGCAGGCCGTAAAGCCCTACGATGAGCCCATCTCCCCCTCCCCCTGAGAGTTCCTAGAACTTTAAAAAGTTCAGAGTTAAGATGCACCTGTATACATCCGGTTTATAGTGCGTCCTGAATTCCACTGCGTGCGAAGACGCGGGTTTCTATCCACGAAAAACTCATACTATGCAAGTATAATATGTCTATTTATACTATATATATTTTAGAATATAAAAATAGTCCCAAAGGTGCTGCCACGTTTTCTTCCTCTTCCTCCTTTGGACAGCCCACCCGGTGTTGCACACCTTCGTTTCTTCACAGAGCCATCATTACACACATCTATTCAGACCTGAGCCCTGAAGAGCTCAAGGGGACTTACTCCAAGGGCACAGCATAAAGGAGGGATTCGAGATTTTAGTGCAGTTTTGGAGAGTTGGAAGACAGCGCCTCTCTTGGCAGCCAATGGAGCTTTGTAAGTCCTTAGCGCAGAAGCTGCTGAGCTGGGTGGGACTTATTCCCAGGGGCACATAGGATTGCAGACTAAAGATGAGTTCGTGGAATCCTAGGGTTTGCAGCTTAGGAATGAGTATCTTGAATCCTTAGCCAAAGCGATCTGTGGCCTCAATAAAATACAAACTACAGAATTCCACAGGAGGTTGAAAGTGGAATCATAGCACTATAACAGGGCTGCATGGAAAGACCCTCTGTCTGGCATCTTGTGAAAAAGTTTTCAGTCATAACATTCCATGCGTCTGATTAAGTGGATTTCTGCACTGATCAACCTTGCTAAGCAACTTCTATTAAAAGTGCCACAACACTGGGGGTTCTGCTGCAAGAGACTGATGTTCAAAAGTGGTTCAAGTGTTGTCTTCCTCTTCAGACACACACACACACACAGAGCTGAGGGAGGGGAAAATGTAAACACTTTCAAAAATATTTTCAAAACTTCGTGGTAGAGCACATGGTTTGTATCCTAACTGTCCCAGGTTCATATAACTGTGGAATGGTGAGAACTGGAGGGAACCTCAAGCACCATTTTGTCCACTCACCACACCTAAAACATGCTGGACTAATGGCCATTTAATCTCATTTTTAAAATCTTCAGTAATTGAGAGTTCACCATCTTCCAAGGCAGAGTGTTCTGCTGTAAGAATATTTACAGCAAGTATTTAGAATATTTAGAGCAAGTATCTTGCTAATATTTAGTCAGAATATCCTTCCTTGTAATTTAAATCTGTTGGACTGGGTCCTATTAGCTGGAGCAGCAGAAAACAACTTTGTTTCATCTTCCACACAATACCCTCTCAGATACTGAAAGACAGCTATAATTTTTGACACCACCAGGTATAAAATGACCTGTCCCTGAAACCCTGGAAGGCAGGTACCAGTCAGGGTAAACTTGGACTGTGGCACTTTCTTCTGATCCCCAGCTGGCCAATTGGCCAGGTTGAGCGAACTTCTTCCCAAAGCCACAGAACGAAGGTGATCCCTTGCTGTTACTCGTTATGTATCTTGGACAATATTTTTCACTGCTTTGATTTCCCCAAGTATGATCAACAAGCTCAATTTTGTTTTGGGTTGACAGAAACCATATACAGCTGTGGCTTCCAATCTATGCATCCCAGATGCTTTTGGACTACGGGGCTCAGAACCCTCATTGCTGGTTGGGGCATCTGGGAGCTGAGGTCCAACAGCATGTCCTGGCATACAGAGCTAAGCCGCTGGCTGACTGGATGTTCAGCCTCCCTCCTGGGTTCACATATTAGCATACATATGACCTCATGCACGAGCCCCCCCCCCAGAGACAGAGGGGCTTATAGACATCTTGGTCAGAAAGATTCCTTACTTTGGAGAGCTTGCAAACCTGCCCTTATTTTAGAGCTGTTCCAAAAGGAAAACCCTCTGGACATTGCTTCTTCCATTCTTGCTGCTTTTCTGTGTCTTGTTTCTGATGGCAATGCGGATGTTGGTGAGAAGATGTGTCAAGATGTACCCCAATTTCTGTGAATGGAGATTTTATCTGTTGGCTGCAGGACTGCGTCTTTGCTGGCAGCTAATTGGACTCCTAATCCCAGGAAGTCAGCAGGTGCTGGTTCAACTGTGGATTCTGGGATTTAAAATCCTTGAAGCTACATTGGAAGCTCCCAGAACAAGAAAAACTCTCCCGATCTGCTGGCAACGGGATGTGCTAGTTGTGAAATAGATCACCTCTGTCCTGGGGAAGATGCTATCAGCTCTACATTCTACAGTTATTGGACAACAACAGATACTTTTTCCCAAAGCAAGTGCTATAATAACTTTATTGAATTAGACAGCTTTCTAAAATAAAAGACAAAGACTAGTAACAAAATTCAGAGAAACAGATAGGTAAAAAGAATACGGGTAAAAAGAAATCCATATTCTTATTAAGAAACCTTTGGAAATGAGCTGGAAGAAGATGTGAAGGTTCTCCCTTCAGCTGCAAATGGTCTACACCAAGGGCCTTTTTAAACTGAAACCGGCTCAGGAATGGGACAAGCAGGAGCAGAGACCTGCTGTTCCCACCTTATGAGGTGGATGCAACAGTACTTTTAAAAAAACCCTACCCATTCAACCCTGCCCGAGAGTGAATGAGAAAACACCACGGCAGGAAAATAAAATCTTCGTACTATTACATACAACCCATGGGTCGTGCAGGTGTAAGAGGACCAGCAAATGAAACACAAGAGCAGAGTTGCTGTTTTCCCCGCTGAGTGCTTCTGGTGCAGGAAGAAAGGGAGGAGTTTATAGGGTACCTCCTAGGGTGAGTTGGTCTCTGGGTATCCCCACCAACCAGGCTTAGCAGGTTTTCAGGAGACAAATGGCTTCTGGGACAGTTCCCATACCTTGTCTACACTCCTCTGGTGAATATGCCACCAAGCAACTTGCTCGGTGACAGTTTTATGCAGCTCAACTATCTGCGGACTCCTCTTCTGGGGTTACTTGCAAGCATATTGTGGCTTGTCCCAGGTCCTTCATTCCTGGCCAACAGACTCATCAGTCCCTGAGTTGCCACAAGCTGTCTTGTCTATGCTGGCAGGCACTCAGTTCATTCCAGGAATCTTCGACATCAGGAAAAGCAAAGATAGGCCCTTCACATCATACCCAGAGGAAGAAGAGTGGAATAACGTCACACAGGCAGCAGGATGGCTGGCATTACTGTGCTCCCACAGGGAATGCACTTGGTTTGGGGGAAGGTGGTGCCGAACTGTGAGGGATGATTTCCGAGGGCATCTGTTGCAGGGATGACTGACTGGTGAATGATGACGTGAAGGTGAGGCTGGATGCTGGCAGTCAAAGGAGATGGAGAAAAAGGCATGTTGAAACAGTTTCTGGAAACTGCTGATTTAAGGTTTAACATGATGGGAAAGGAAAAGCTTAAGGTGTTGGCTCATATATTGGCACAGTGGAGTATGGGACTGGCAGTGCAGAGAAGGAGAAAAAAGGCCAGATATGCATGCATACCTTGGAACAGAATCTGATTTTAAAATGTCCCAATTTCCTACTCCTCTCACTTCCTTCCTTTGCCATAATTCAGTTGGTGCAAACTGATTTCAAAGTGCAAAAATTATTTTGCACTCAGCTACCTCCGGGAAGGGGTAGCGGGCAGGAGGGGCTGGGTCTTGTCCTTCTCATTAGGCTCAGGCAAAAGCAAACTGCTCCAATTTCTCCTGGCTTGTGTATTCCTCCTCATTAATACCTTTAGCCATTTTGAACACACACTGATGTTGCTTGGCCATCCAAATCCTGGTTTTCACCTGTGAAACCCTGGAGGGTATATAGTCCCCCATCCTTTCAGCACTTTACGAAGGCAAGAGACCCTTGTGATCAAAAGATGGTTTGATCCTGCAATCCAGGGAAGGGAGGTCAAGCTGTAGGTAGAGTTGCTGAGAGCTACTGAAAGGAACAAGCCCAGGCCATGGATGCTAAAGAAAGCCCCAGTCCCTCTCTAGGTAAATATTTTTCACGAAGAGATTCATGAATGGTTGTCAGAGCTTATAGAAGTTACTTTTTAATACAACAGCTCTTAGAATTCCCAAGCTAGTCTGGCTATTTTCCATGATGATCAAGGGAACTGGAGTCAAAAAAGTAACTTTCCCACGCTCTGTCTTTTTCAGTCAGTGGACATTCCCAGATGTCTGTCGGTTTTGTACTAGTTGCTGGTTGCACATTGGAGAAAGGAACAAAGCACATGGCCTCAAATAAAGGACTTTAGTATGGGGTGGGGCAAGTGACTAAGAAGCGTCTCTCCCCCACCCCATTTTTCAGATAAGATTTGTCCGTATTTCTTACCGATGGGTAAAACAGCTTCAAAAAAGCATTCAAGTTAACAGACTCCTCTTTCTTCAGCAGAAGGGTCAGTGGGTTTCTTTAAAAAAACCCAAGATGTCTGAAATTGTTTCTCCTCTTTTATGCCAGCTGATGGATTAGTTGCCAACTCACCTGCCCGAAATACAAATGCTTCTTCCAGCCTCCGGAATATTCTGGTGAGGTAAACCTTGACCTTGGGACCAAAGGCCACTATGGCTACGTATAGAACAAGCAAAGCAAATATTACAGCCATCGATACCTGGGAGCAGAAGACATTTTTAAAGAGGAGGTGTTTAACTCAGTGCTGATCCGTAGGCTATAACTATATGTGGACGAACAGCAAAACCATTGCAAGAAAGAAATCAAGAGAGGAACGTTCAAAATGTGGAATGAATACTTCTGGGAGACTACCACTCTTAAACCAGGAGTGGGCAAACTGTCTGTGAAGCCCAACACTAGTCCTCCAAAGCACTCCAACCTCTCTGATTTAAAGAATGGCATTATTTTTAGGCAGTTTTGCCCTAAAATCATTCTGAAATTTCCCCAATAGCACAAAAACATACAAACATGATCTCAGCATGCTGTTCTACCTTCAAATAACTCAATTTTCTTCCGCAGTCCCTCTCAAACAGGAAGAAACACACCTCTCTGTTGCCATATTGAGAATTTCTGCAGAGAAAACCACTGTTTTCCATTCCAGCCCCTTTCAAAATGGCAACAGGAAAAGATGCACTTTCACTTCCTGCCCCCATTTTGAGAAGAACTGCAGAAAAGAGTGGTAGGTGCTTGGCAGGTGCAGGGTGTAGGGCAATTTGGGTGGAACTGCCTCTTGTGCTTCCACCCCAACCCAGTGAGGAGGAGGGGAATACTCTTTAATTGGAACTATACAACCATACAGTATTTGTTGTGGTGGTTTTTTTTTGAAGGTGTAGGGTTTTTTAAATTTTATATATTTTTTTCCTGCAGTATATTCTTGTATGTATGTCCCTGGTTATGAATAAAAGATTGTTGGACATGCTGGGAATTATCACTGAAGGCTCCCCAAGAAAGGAGAAACATCATGTTTGTTTCAAAAAAAAAAAAAAAATTCCCCTGAGAACTACAGTAACAGAGAGAGCAACCACCAGCAACCTTTATTCTATCTGTTTTCCCCTGAGTAATCTTTGTATTTGGCACTGTTTCTAGAATCTCCCTGTGATATTCTGGGAGTCTCTTAGTGTTTTGTAAACCAGAAGGTAATATATATGTCTTAAACTGTTGTCAGTAGATCTATGGCAAACATGTCAAACCGGGTGTTGTTACCTGCAAGAGAAAGAGGGACCGGGTATGGCTAAGGCGTAAGCCATGGACATGGACAATAAACTCTAAAGCGTAGTCGCAATAGGTGGTTTGATCAACTCCCCTGTAGAAACAAAAAGAGAAAAATGAGGTTGACTACAGGAAAAGAGTATCTTGGCTAAGTCTTCTACTTTCTCTCACATTATGATGATTATATTTTTAAGCAAGAATATCTTGTTTTTATTTTTTTTATGTATTTTTATTTTTTTCTGTAGAGATTTATCTGTTGGATTTTCATTCAAGGTCTTCTCTTTATTCTTTAGTTCTCCATTTATTCTCTGTAGGTTCTCTTTCCTTATTGATCTCTGCATTCTGCTGAATAAAGAAACCTCCTGGAACAGCTTTACTGGCGTCCCAAACTGTTGCTAAGTCTGTTCCTTTATTCAGATTTCCTTCAAAATACCATTTTAATAATTCATTGGAATATCCTGCTTTTTTACATTGTTGGTCAAGATCTCAGTCCAGCAGTTTTCAAATTACAGGTTGGAGCAACTAATGTATCTCACAAATATTGCTATTCTGCCATAAGAAACAAATTGGTTCAGTAATGCCACCAAACATGGGGTAATAGGCTTAGTTACCTTGCAGTAAAAGAGTTCAGACAAAACCCTGTGCTTCATCACCTCATCCCCGGTCTACCCAGCAGGTTTGTTAGAGTTTAGCACCTTGGACAGCAAACAGCACAGCCCTCTTTATCAGGCTGAACTGGATGCAGTTCGGGCGGGGGGCAGCTTTCAGTGGGTTGCCTGTTTAAGTGCCTGCCTGTTAAAGTTCTGGACAGTGAACACCAGAAGGCATTGCCTATTTAAGTAGTCAGGCTTAAATTATTTGGAGCTGTCAAAAGGATTTTTAAAGCTAAAAGTTACCTATTTGATACCTTCACCACAAAGAAGTAATCAGGAGCAGACGTATCAGTGGGAACAATGTCATAACAGGGAGAATTCTGCTGGCAGACCCACCTAGGAGGGAAAAAGAGATTATCTTATGACAGTTTATGCAAAAAGCCTGTTTCATATTTCTGAGTTGAGTCCAATGGAGTTTTTAGATAATGCCTTCTATACAAGATGACTGAACAGAGAAGGGAAATTGTACTTTAATATAAGATACACCTATCATTGCCTCTTTTATTTGGACTGAAGATCAGAGGCCAAAGAAAGAATATTTCTCTGTACTGTGAGGCTTACAGGATCCCAGAGCTGGCTTGAGAGAGGACAGGAAAACCTTCTGCACTTGTCTTGTTGTCTTCACCATCTGCCCGAAGCCAGATGAGACTTGATGTTTCACTGGGAAGAGAAAATCAAATTAACTAGAGCTGAGAAAAGCCAGAAATCATATGTCCCGCCACCCCCGATGTTGCTGGACTACACCAACACCACCTCCAGCCAGCATAATCAGTGGGGAAGAATGTTGGGAGTTGCAGTCCAATAATTTCCAATTGGCTGTATGTTCCCAACCCCAGGACTCCACAAACAAGTCAACACAAGTTACTTGCTGACCTACTCATGCTCTTACTGTTAAAAATGATTGAGAGTCATGTGGCACCTTAGAGACTGGCAAATTTATTACAGCACTTATTTACATGCTTACTCCTCAACTAACAAGGCTGGCTAAGAAGCGCCCCTGCGGAGACATCTGTCTTTCAAGGGATTGGGCAACCCATCTGAAACAAACTGTATGCTCAGACATCGGAGCTTCCCACCCAGGGGATCTAACCCATTACTGAATCTAAAGAAGGGCCCAAACTGCCACACTGGACTCTGAGGACAACAAGGAGAATTGGCCCTGGATGACCAGCATGGTGATGATTCCTCCTCAATCCTACTGCAGATCTCTCCCAGTGACTTCTAATACATGTAGAAAAGCATGGGAGATAAGATAGGCCATTTTGGGAACTCTACAGCTCAACTGTAGGGTCAAGCAGAAATTCCTCATTTCTGAAATTAATGCTGCAGGTAGGTACAGAACCACTACATCACTGTGCTCTGACATCCACAGCTGATCTACTGAGATACTATGACTGATGGTATTAAAAGCCATTAAGAAATCAGAAGACTATCAACATGTCTCTGTCCTAGAGTGGGTGTCCAACAGCAGCTGAAGTCCCCCAAGTCCACCCGGATCACTGGTTTACACTAATCCCAAACGTTGCATGGGAGTAAACTACTGCAGACTTGATGTGGCACGGCCAGAGAGTGTGAGCACCTGAGCATTGTACGCACCTGCCGTTCATGGTGTTGTAGCGCACGAGCTCCTCTGGGGTGAAGTATTTGATACTGTCTACTGAAAAAGCTCCCCCACCAATAATGGTGAAGATGTAGCTGTCATTAAAATAAGGAAGAAAAAGAAGGCGAGTTTGCACACAAAGGCTCTAATCATTCCAAAGACTTGCTTTTGTATAAAGTTTCAAACATCTGGGACAAACCTCTACTCTGCTCAGGCCTTACCTTCCATTGAAACGCCCCGAGTCCCCTGTCACCATGTCTTGGATCAAAAAGAAAGGGTAAAACACTGCAAAGAAAGAAAGCATGTTAAATATTCTGTACACTCACTGGCTCCAGCCATAATTCAAGACTGAATAAGCACATGTACCCTTCAGATGTTGTTAGACTGCAACTCCCACCAGTCCTAGTCCAGAAGTTCAACATCATCTGGAGGCCTGTATGATTCCCACCCCTGTCATAGACTTTTAGGCAGTAATAATTTTACAAGAATCTAATCTGGACTCCACATACAAAATGTGTTCAAAGAGGACAACTATATTAGTGAAAAGGAATCCGGACACAAACAGCTAGAACTGAATTCTAGCAGAACAAACTCTCTCATTCATGTCCTTTTCTTTCCTTTGTTGTCTCCCTACGATCATTATTGCAACTGTGAGTGCCATACAGCCAGAAATTTTTCTCCGTTGTTGCTTTTGTGAGAATTTCCCCCCTGCTTTTGTTGCAGTTTGAAGCTTAAATATTCAATGGTGCCATACAACTAGACATCTAGCTGTGTCCAGTTCATTCTTCTGACTTCCTAGCTCACTTCATGTCAGAAAACCAACGCATCCAGGTATTCCTTCCCACCCCATCCTTACCATCACTGAAGTAGAAGCAGGGCATCTCAGGGTCTGGTTTCACACAGTCAAAGTAGCGCTTGTTCTTCTCACCAGTGTAATTCTTGGTAAAAGTGATGTCAAAAGCCAGCCGTTTGCCTGGAGGGCATCCAATATTGATGCCCAGTGTATTACTGCCCTGCAGGTTAGGTAAACAGTAAGAGTAAAAGCCTTTTGCTTTATTGTCAAGATTTTCAATCTTCCTTTCCCCAGTGATCTCCCCAATTTCCAACATCTCTGGAAACAAAGATGCACTTAGGCACTGATTTAGGAACTTGAGAAGATATATTAGGCTTTGGGGATGTCCCACACCCCTTCCTCATATTGTACAAGAAACAGAAAAAGAGAGGGAAAATGTGGTTTAGGAAGATATGTGGATTTACAACATTTTGGCAAGGATGGAGGGAAACTCACTTGGAAATAGAGGAATGAATAGAATAAAGATTTTTTTTTACCTAAAGAAAAAATAAAAATAAAAGACAGTGTGAAAGAGAAGTAACCAAGAAACAGTGGAGCAGCTTTGATATGATCTGTTATGAGTGAAAGCAAGGTAAAGGAATTACATAGAGGAGGCAGGGATCCAATAAAAAAAAGGCTTAATTTAAACCACACGATTCCTTGCCTTGGCTGGGTGGTAGAAGAGGTTTATCCATTTATGGATGGCTAGTTTTCCACTAGCACAGAACAGTAAAACTAGTGGATGAAGGCAGGATGAATGGATGGATGTAGGAATAGGCAGCAGATTGAAGGATGTAATGGCAAATAGATGAAAGGAAGAAAGACTTGTAGAATAGCAGAGAGAGAGAGAGAGAATAAATGGTCAAATTATTTCAGGACTGCTGAAAGTTTGATAACAATTCTATGCTCCCTGTAGTACCGGGGCTTCTCACAGGACAACAAAATGGGGATCACTCACGTTGTGATCATGGAGTCAAAGCCACTCGTACCTTTATGCGTGGTCCCTCGCCCGTGTAGTCATAGCAGTTCATCCCTGAATGTGCTACCTGGGAAAAGCAACGCAAACTGAACACATCTTAAGGGAATGGTTGGTCTGGCATACTCAGCAGTATCCGAGTTTCCAGCCCTAACCTAAGAGCTCTGATTTTATAGTAAGAAACAAAACAATGAAACTTAAAGAACTGGAATTGACAAACACTGTTGCCTTACCTTTAAATTAGCAGAGCTCTTCAACAGCTGTTTCCCACTGAGCTGCTGCACTGGGTACATGCCACTGTCTGTGATTGTCACCTATGGTTTTTTTTAATTGTAGGGAAATGGTGGAGCAATGAGGCAAAACAAAGAAAGGTTAAAAGAAATGTAATTTGACTGCATCAGACTTAAACCTGTTCTTTGCACAGGCTTCCCTTTATTTCTAGTCTTCCAAGGGTATAGAATCAGTAGCCAAAAATATTTGTATCCCCTCCCTAGCCTCCCTGTTATAATTTTTTCCAGCCTAGACTCTCATGGCATATGTCTAATCTACCACTCAAAAGAATTTCAAATATGGCTACTAGTCCATTACTAGTCAAACCAGAGCCTTCTCTTCTTGGCTCCATTACCAACCATTTGAAAAGTTAGTTTTTGGAATCAAATTCAGAAGTACCCCAACCACCATCACCATTCTGGGAGTTATTAGGAATTTGGGAAGTTGTAGTTCAAAAAAAGCAGCTTATCCAAGGTCTGCTGGAAGATGCACATCAAGAGAAAAAAAATACAGCAATTATACTATTGCCCTTCAAAAAGCTGGGCCTCACCTGCAGGGCTTGCAGAGATAGAAAAACACCTCTCTAAAGAGACTAAACTGGCCCTTCAGTTTTAAATATGATCTTTATTAAAATTTCTTGTACAATATAATCCTATAATCCACAATTATAAAATAAATCCATGTATGTTGCTACAAGACTCTATTTTAATACTACCTCTCAGCAAATTCTTTCTGTTGTGGTGGAAGATCCCACCCCTGGGTGCCAATCCAACCCTCCTCATCCATCCAGCCTTTAGGGTGAACACAAACCAGCATGCCTCCTAGAATTTTTAAGTTCTGTGGCTTGTGGTGCACAGAGGCAGGCTCTAAGCCCTTTTCAGCAGCCTCAGCTTCCTTCTTTCTTCTCTGAGCTGGGCAGGCTGGCCTAGCTTCATGAAAACCAGCACTGTCCCATGGATAAGTTGACTCAGGTTTCCAGGATAATTTTTAGATGAAAATTTCTAGAGTTATAGTTGAGCGTATACAGTAGGTACACATAAAAACAAACATAATTTTGCAATTGCTTAGAGAATTTAACTATTATTATTAAGCAACTATTAAGCATATACATGAGAGCCAGCATGGTGCAGTGGTTAGAGCATTGGATAACTATTCTGGAGACCAGAGTTCAAATCCCTGCTTAGCCATGAAAACCCACTGGGTGACCTTGGGCAAGTCACACTCTCAGCCTCAGAGGAAGACAAGAGCAAACTTCCTGTGAACAAATCTTGTGAAGAAAACCCTGTGATAGCTTTGCCTTGGGATCACCTTAAGTTAGAAATGACTTGAAGACACAAACAACAAGCAAAAATAGAGCATCAGTCTGTTAAAAGCCCCTTTCTCAAGAAGTACTCTGTTGCCCAAATCCTGCCTGAACAAAAAGGTTTTTGCCAAAAGGTATTGTGCTCATCTCCAGAAAGACTCTACTTTAGCCTCCAGAACATTTCTTGTAAAAGTTTCCAAACATACCAAACTTACCACCATAGAAGTTTTGTTCTCAAGATTTTTACATTTCAGAACGATGATCAGAACACTGATACTTTCTGACTTTTATGGCATGACTCCACGTCATCTGCTAGGAATGGAGGAGCCCTTACCCGATATAGCACTGAGCCTCTGCTGATGAGTTCATGCCTCTCTAGGTCTGCATGAATATATTCAGGATGGGCTAAAAGTATGGTGAGCCACATGTAGTGAAGAGAATTTTCTTCTGCTGTTTCCCCCACTGCAGACGGAAAACAGAAGACCCATTACCCTTTTAAAACCTGTGATGCATCTACATTTCCAATACAGAATATAGCAATGGTCTCTTCATTTCAGAAAGGATATCACAGATTTTTAAAAATGGTATTCAAAAAAAAAAAAAAAAGAGTGAGGAGACTTGCTATTTAGATAGAAGGAAAAGCTCTGTTTTTAAGTGTAATTCCAAAAAGTGTCCATGGGCTTAAGTCCATGACAGACTGTGGTGTTCACTATCTTGCTCAGTATCGTCATTTTCTAAGTATGAAATGACTTCGGCGGGGATACAGTAGTTGTAAGAGTGTGGATGTGTAGGTAGGTAAACAACTTACTCCCGTGAATAAAATTAATACGGAATGTCCAATGTGCATTCAGTTCCCAAATTTCTAACATTGCAGACAGTGAGACCCTGAAAATTATTCACACTTTGATATCCTCTATTGGCTGTGTCCACATTACTTTGGTCTAATATGCCAGTCCCTTTTCTCTAGATGCCTAAACTATATTTCTAAATGCTTAACCTACTGCAACCCTAGAAATTTGAGGACTGAAGGAAATTTTTGTGGGGAGGGAGAATTTTTAAGGGGGCGCAATTCCCTTATTTTGCCTTCTTGCAGATACACTCTGGCCTCTAAGAGATATATCCAGTCTTCATCCCCTCTGCCCAGTTCCCCACTAGACTGACTCTTTAAGTCCCCCACCCATCTCTTCTTCCTCATCATAGCAGCCCCTGGGTTCCCCACAGCTTACTGCTCTGTTTGGTTGTCCTGATGCTCAGGTACACAGAGAAGACAAAGGTCTGCTTCTTGTCCAAGTAGATGGTTTTCGGAAGCAAATTATTGGGCATGAGATTGTAGATCTTAACATAGTTGGCCATGTCTACATAGATACCTCCTGAAGATTTCCAGTTGCTGGCCATGTAGTAGTAATAGTCCTGGAAAGAGTGACTGAATTAGGTATACAAACCAGGGGAGAGGAAGAGGAGGTGGTTTATTTATGCCCATCTTTTCTCTATTGTTGTTGTTGTTAAAAATATAGGCCTTTTGCAAGAGGTAGGAATGTCTGTGGCGTGCTTTTTAAAAATAAAAATAATTTCTCCATTCAGACAATGAAATGTTTTCAATAAAGGTAATTGAAATCTAAAATCTATTCCAAGTATGCAAATAGATTGCATAGTCTTATTGGTCTTAGTATTTTTAATTGGGTATTTTTTTAAAAAAAATTATTTTGCATCATGATCATTTTGCAAGTCAGAATTGAAAGGGCACTATGCTAGGCACTGAAGTTTTGTCTCCAGTTCAAGGAAGTCTTACTCAGTCATGACTCTGGGTGGCCACAAGAATTAGAATCATCAAATTGCTTTAAAAAAAAAAAGCTGAAGAGTGAAATTTTCAGAAAGCTAAATGATATGGCCGGTACCATATTCTATGCTTTCATGTACGTAAATGCCAAAGAATTTCAACAGACTGCCCAGAAGTTTTACCATTTCAGATCTGCAACAACAGACCTGTTCCCTTGTTATTTCCCCCAATTTCCCTCAGTTTAACTCTGTGAAAGCAAAGATCAGAAGCAGACTTTGGAACTCTGGAACTGACTCCTTTACACTCACTTCTTCCTTGCTATTTTTATCACGCATAAGGTGCCCCCAAACGAAGAGATTTTCTTCTAACAGAAAAAGGGGAATTAAGTGTAAGATGTGGCTAAAATTAATCTTTAGGCAAGGGAGAGTTTTTTTTCCCCCTGGGGAATGATTTTCAAGATTTTTTTTTCTTACTGCATCTTGTTTTTTGTTCTTCCACCAGCGCCACGTGGGGTCATGGACTGGATCAGCATAAGACTAACAAAGTAAAAGAGAGAGAGAGAGAAAAAACGTTATAAGGTACAGGTTAAAGACAGAGAGAAAAGGGAGCGGGTAAATCACTAATATGCCAACATCAAAGAAACAGCCAGGCTGGCATGGAACAAGGAATTACCATTTCATACGGTACGAAGCAACACAGATACTGAAGTGGTATCTCCACTGCACAGTTAGGGTGGTTTCATACTACTTTAACTGCCATTGTTAGGAGTCCTGGTATTTGTAGTTTGGGATGGAACGTAGAATTCCTTAATGAGCTACACTAAACAGCTACATTAGAGTTCTCTTGTAACAGAATTCTAAGTATCTCGGGAAACTACAAACCCCAGAATCCAAAGAATGGAGCTATGGCTGTTAAACTGGTATCTAACTGCCATAATTATGCAATGTAGATAGACTGAGACCTCTTGCTGCCACCCTACTCTGGCCAGCCAAACAACGATTCAGAGGAGGTGCCATGGCACCTTGTATCTTGTCCTAGTCCAGTATCTGTTGGGGACTAAAATTACAGAGCTCCATCCTGGATCCAATCTGACAACTCTAGGTCCCATGCCAGCAGTGGAAAGGATCAAAGCTGGCTGTAAGTGAGCCAGAACCCATGTACTGGAACACCTCCCTTTTGGCACTTGTGCACACAGAGACAGCCTTTGCCCTCCCTTCCTCTCGTCCTCCTGGCCCAGTGGGCTTTCAGGAAAGAAACATTTCACTTTCGCCAGAGGTCTGAAATAATGGCCTCAGACCTTAAGGCAAAAACCAGGCTGCTGAAGCAAAGAAGCAAAGAAAAACTGTTCTCACCCTGTGGTAAGCTGAGTGCAGCTGGAGCAGCTGGTAGACCAGTCCCTGGTAGACAGTCAGGGACCTCTTGTCATGGAAGTCTGTTTTGTCCATGACTTCCGGTGGCCTGGCACGATAATGCTCCAGCCGAGTAAAGCGCTGTGGGAATGGCAAATCCACGAAGCGTACAACGGCAAATGGGCAACGGTGGGTGAATCTGATGTAGTCTATTCCACTGAGAACAAAGAAGCAAATGCATCATAAAATTTCTGGAATTCGGTGGTCGTGGCCCAACAAGAATTCCCCCTGGAACAGGGATGAGAAACATGTGGCCCTCCAAAGGTTCCTGGGCTACATCATCAACCCTCATCATGGCTATGCTGGCTGGGGCTGATGGGGATTGAAATCAAATCATATGTGGAGGGCCACGTGTTCCTCACCCTTGACCCAAACCTTGACAGGAGCACTCAGAAACTTGGGGTAGGCCCATGATTCATGGTGAAAGGAGACCCCACCTGTGATCTGGTTTTAGGGCTCCGCTTGCCATAAACAGCTTTCCCTGGGTGCAGAAAAATACTGAGAGAGACTGTGAATAACACATGGAGAGTGGAATCTCTGGCTAGCTATGAAGATCACTGTCTCAGTGCAGGAGTGGCCAATGTTCTGCTGTGACACAAAGTGCTTGGAAAGGCTAAGGGTGGGATTTCCAAAGAATGTTGCAAACAAAAGGGCAAGCCACAGCTTGTGTCTTCCCACTCACTTATATGTCATCCCTTTGTGAGGAGTGTTGATCAACTGGTCATAGGTCAGGACGTAATCCAGAGGGAATTTCCTCTTGATTAACCTTCCAGTGGTTCCAGGATCCTCTCTATAAACCAGCTGAAAGAAAAGAGGCAAAGAAGAAAAGACTGAAGTTGGAACAACCAGGTACCCAGTATCTCCCCACTTCCTCTGTGATATGTAATTATGCAACACTTTGTACTATTTAGTTACACTGCACTACAGCAGCCTTCAGTCTTTTGCAGAACAGAGGACTACATTCAGCTAACAGCTGCAAAGAAGCAAAATATTTAGTTCTGGCCAGCCATCTGGTTGACTAGAGAGACAGACTGATACACAACCATGTTTACTTGTTTTTTGATCTAAAAAGATAATCTAAAAAGTGTACAAAAGCTAAAACCATAAATGTAATCCAGACATACAACTGCTCTGACTACCCAGTTGTCTGGGAATAGCAGATCCACTGCTCTAAAGGTGGGCAACACAAGACCTCCGCCACTTCTTTGCCTCTCTCCCAAGTATGCAAGAGAACTATCCCAAAAAGCATGGGAGAAAGAGGAAAACAGGCTTCACTCAAAATTCATCTCACAAGGAGCCAAATTCCTACTCACCTCCTGCCACAAAGGCAGAGGAGGGGAGTGGCAGCCCACCTGAGCATGTACTGTGCACCCAAAGGAGGGCCCGAGCACCTCAGCCTCCAGAAGATTCTGAAGCAGGGAACTGCTTAGTTATATCCTCTGTGTGTGATGCACAGAAGCCACAAAGGAGAACACGTGTGTCCAGCTTTACTTTCAAGTGAAAATCTTTCAGACCAGGCATGAAGCTCCCTTTCTCACTAGTTGCTGCCTGCTTTCAAGTCAAGGAAAAACTTTCACTGGGTTTTCTGGGAAGATCTGTTTGGGGGGGGGTGTTGGCCATTGCTTTCCTCTGAGAGAGGAGGCTGAGAGCGTGCAAGTTGACCAAGGTCACCCTGGAAGTTTCCAGAGCTGAACCAGGAGGCAAACCCTCATCTCTCAGTCCTAGCCCTACCACTACCAGTATACCGTGCTGTTTCTCACCAGCTACCTCCTGAATTTCCAGCAGTTGCAACCCCAGTCAGAGGTGCCCACCTCTTGCATCCCATCCTTGTCAAAGAAAACAGTGACTATAGATTGTTTGGCGTCCAAGTCATGATCCCGTGAGCCTTCCATCACTTGCAGGGTGTTGTACACGGACCAGGCTTCCGAGGGATACGCTCTTTTGATCTCTGTACTGCTTTCTTTCGTAACCCAAACCTTGAATAAGGGGGAGGGGTGGATAGAAGTGCTAAATCAAAATTTCTCTTTTACTTACACCCCTGCCGGACATCTGTGTGAATTACCCCCCACCCCATATTCCTTTTCACTATGGTCACTGAGAGAACAAAAAAGAATAGCAACAATAGAATGAGTTACAGAACAAACTGCTTTTTCAAAATAGTAACACTAATAAATAGAGGCCTGTTATAAGTTAGTCAATGAATTATTTTTTTTAAAAAAACAACTTTTGATGTTCTGGGATTAGCTCACCCAACCTCCCCACAACTAGGGAAAGAACGTTCAAAAATTAGCGGCTGATAACCAATTCATTACACTCAAGAGACACATCCAAGCCAGATCCGGCCAAATCACTTCCTCAGAGGGGAGAGATTTCCTTATCTGCCTACAAACAGAAGCAAGCCAGATTTGTTCAGCACCTTGGACAGTAAATGATCAATCAGTAACTAATTAATTCAATGAATCCTTTTCTTGTTTCAGTCACAGATTTCACAGTGCTGAAAGGGACATCAAGGAAACCACCCAGAACAATCCCTAGTCCCATTCCACTGGACTGCTACTGATTTTGTTATTTTTTAAAGGTGCTGTTTCATATACTGTGGGACCAGTACTGATAGAAAAGGAGAGGGAAACAGTACCTGAAATAAACAAACAACAACGTCTCACTTTCCTTAGCACCATGAAGGCCAGTTCTCCTAAACAATTAGCTACTGAATCCACAAGCAAGATAAATGCACATACCTCATCTGCGTCTGTCACAAAAGCAATGTGCCCAGTGAAGGACAAAACAAAATATTTGATGGGAGAGTGGCCTGGAAAGTTGGACAGGTATATGTAACTCGCCATGTCATCACTGTCAAGAAAAGTCAAGGAAAGAACATCATTTTTTTAAAAAAAAAATATTGAAGATAAAAGCATAAACAATATTTGAAGAAAAGTCACAACAGGTACTTTTGCTCCAGAATTCTATCCTAGTATTGAACCAAAAATCAGCGTCTGGCATTTCAAGGTCAAAATCTGAGACCCAGAGATAGATCCTGGTGATGTCAAGCAGGTAGAATCTGATGATGTCATTAATCATTATATATAAAGCATCAGCTCCAATTGTTCTGAGCATGCACTGTGTCCTTCCAGATATTGTCACACTGCAGTTCCCAACCTTTCTCAGCACTAGCTACACTGGCTATGGATCATGGGATTCGTAAACCAATAACATCTGAAAGGCTGCACTTTGTCTACCATTCCTCCAGAAGATATTACTCAATGCTCAGAAACCAAACTCTAAATCTTAAAGGAATATATTACAATGGGAAGCCATCTGGGACCATATGCAAGTCAGCAGGTCTTACCTTTGCAAGATAACATTCCCCCAGATGTAGAATATCTTACTGAAGGGGTTTAAAGCCAAACCTCTTGGGACAAGTGTTCTATTTGTATACTGCTCCATCCCAAGCAACATCGCAAATCCTCTATCCGAGGCAGCTAAGGACAAAAAGAAAGGAAGACAAGCAGCCATGAAAAGGTTGAGGTGGAATCAGTTTTGTTGTCTGAAGACAACAAAAACTTGGTCTTGAGGTGTTTTAAAAATCCAAACACACAAAGTATGCGCAGAAGAGGCTACTGCATTGATAAAATAATGGTACTCTATGAAAAAAAAAAAAAGAGCCTCCATGGAAGCACATAGCCGACATCCTTAAGCAGTGAGCCCCATTCTCATGCCCAAAGGTTCTTTCTTATGAACCAACTGCAAGAAGCTCGTATTTATCATTTTTACTAGAAAATCTCTCTGAAGAACTCTTTCTGTCACATACTTATTGATGTAGAAATGAGTTTAGGTGCAAGAGATGATTTCTGCAGCAATGACTCATCTCTGGGTAAAAACTGGAGAAGGCTCCTGTACCTTTAATGGTTATATAGAAGAAGGAATTTCAAAAGGTGTTGCTTAATTACCTGGTTGCCTGACAAGCAATCCCTTCTCTAAGCAGCAAAACGCAGGAGCCAGAAAGAAAGCTGGAGAGCCAGCTTTCGATCTAGCAATTGTGGCTGAGGGATAGAAAGTGGTTTCAAGGCTTCCCACACTAATGCAAAGAAATGAAGCAGGGACTGCAGAAACTTTAGAATCCTACATGATTTCAGAAGGAGTGTGTGTCAATGAATGTAGAGTACATAGGTGCAGGCTTTTAAATGTTACAACAGACTTTGCCTTGTCACAGATGCTGTGCTTTTTACCTCTGGGTATAAGCGGAGGGACTTCATAAATCAACTTAAAGTACATATCTGCAAATTGAACACAGAGAACAGCCACATGTTAAGATGTAAAATGCTAATTTCTAGCCTGTACGTCAGTCACCAGCTGCTTCTGTGATCTTTGGCTCTTACCTAGAGCCATGTTTCACACATTTTCACTCATTTACACATATTTACACAACACATACCAACTTCCTTACAAATATAGGGGAGCAGTTCCAATTCTCTACCTTTGAAGTTTGCAGGGCTATAGATTTGCATGGTAAAATGAATGCCATGCTAATCAATCCCTACACATGAAGCTGTGAACACCAACTCACACCACTGGTCCACCTAGGCCAGATTTATCTGCTTCGACTTTCCAAGTTCTACTAATTAGCTGGAAATAAGCAGATTTCTTTCTTGTTTACTCAGGGACAAAATTAACTCATTCAAATAAACAAACCAGCTATATACAGAATCAGACTATTGTTCCATTTAGCTTAATATTGCCCGTGCTGATTGGCAGCAACACTCATGTTACAAACAAAAGTCTTTCCCAGTTGTAGCTGGAGACAACAGGGACTGAATCAGGGACCTTCTGCAAGCAAATCATTGCCTCTTTCACCAAACAGAAGCCCTTCTCAACAGAGCTGTGATTTATTTCTTGGTCAATCCAAAGGTCCAGCAGAGATGTTCTCCACATTCCTAGTCAGCACTCATTTCTCACCTCATAATTATGCAACTGCCATGTACCTGAAATTGCCTATTTTATTTTCTCCTTTCCTTCCTTTTTTCTGATTTTATTTATTAAATTGTCAGCCACTCTTGAATGGACCTGTTAGATAATTTTTTGGCAGTGCCCACCTGAATTTCAAGTGATGATGGTAGTGGTGGTAGGGATGATGGTGATGGTGAGGAGGATGAGGATGAAAATGAAAACATTCTTAAGAGAGTCAGTCTAACCTTTCTTGTATTCCACAATGAGGTACCTATGTCCACCATTGTCCTTCACCAGCAAAAAGAACTTGTTATCACTTGTAGAAAGGACAGCCCACTCGATGTCACATCCAACTGGAAGGGAGAAAATGTGTCAAAGTCTGTTGATATGCTGGAAGTGGAAAAGTGTGTGCGTGTGCTGGTATGTGGGTATACGCACATCTAGCAATGCTCCAATTCCAACATAGAGTAGAGATCTCCATTTAAAAGTAGTTCATGCTAAACCAAACATAAAAGAATTTCTGGATTTTGTGGCTTATACAGCCCTATATAAATTGTGAAAATAAGAACAGTTCTTACTGCAAATGTATTTTTCCATTTATAATTTTTATATCAAAAAGAGAATGTTTGCTACTGGATGGTTAACAGCTCTAGTATGCCAAAATAAAATGCAGCAGGATAGGACCATTAAGCATAAATCTCTTGTAATATCTCAGCACAGAGTTTGTCCAGGACTTTTGTTTTCTATAGAACCCTTCTGTTAAAATGTTAATCATTTTAAAATGTGAGCATTTATATTGTTTATTCTGGACCACCAAGGCATGGGTTTGGGCAGGAAGGTTTTCAGAAGAATGCAACCCCCTGGCTCCAGGCACCAGAAATCCTGTCCAGCCACCCCTCTTGCTTCTCAGACCCCAATAGCCATCGTCCACATATTTTTAAAGCATTTCATCTTACTGTAATGGCTATAAACTTGCTTCTTGCTTTAATGCAAATGGAGATTAATTCTGTGCCTTGCTTTCACATTCTGCATCTTTTGCGACCTCCAGCAGAATTGTGCTTTAACTTATAGCCATCTTGTAATAGATTATTTGATTGCTGGCTTAGGGTTCCTAGAATGAACTGGGCATGGGGTAAAATGCTCTCTTGATGTGCTGAGACTACCATCCCATGTGAGAACTACTTTGTCTGAGAGAGAAAAGGAAATAAACACTTCTGATAATTTAATGAATGTGTGTTTATTTTATTTATAAAGACATTTTAAAGCTTCCTTTTATATCATACATTGGGTGGAAGAAAGATCCATAACATCAGTTTAAATTCAGTGCAGCTATGCCAGGATGGTTTGAATTACTGTTTAAGAGGTGAGAGAAGAGCACTCCCCCATGCATTCTTCCATCAATGTTCAAGGGTGGAATTTGTTCCTGGAAGGTCTTTAATAGAAGGTTGGAAGGAAAGGCACAACTAGCCTGCTATCATTTTGCCAGTGGCCCTCCAACCCCACCCCAGCAGCACATGACTATAGAAGGTAGAAAAAGGTGGTGGAGAGAGGCAGATGACAGAAACATAGAAAGACCTACTTTTCAGAAATTGGCACACTGTCTGCTGCCGAGCCTTCAAAGGACCAGTGGCATTCACAATTCCATCTGTGAAGGGGAAAAACTGTAATGTTAAATTGGTTGGGGCTATTCCTCTTTTCCCTCTTACCTATAGACAAATCCTATGCCAACTGATTTAGTTGCTCATTTTTTCAGTAGGACACATTTCACTCTATGCTGGACAAAACCACTACTGCATTTGGATGTGACAAAAAAGGGTTGAATTTATGCCACTGAATTTCTGAGATGTAGGCAGAGGCTCACTGGCACTAATTTGAAGATGATGTTCTGGTTCCTAAAGTACTATATTTTGACTCTCCTTCTGTCTTGGAACCAGTGCAGGGCTTTTTACAAACAGAATTTTTTATCTTTCTTGTACAATGTATAGAATCCATTGACCTGTTGTAATTGTGTTCCCTAGATGACTAAAGGCTGGCAGTGTTTCTCCCACTAGAACAATTTAGGAGTCAGCATGGATCAGTCTGTTTCACAGAATTCTGAACACCAGCCTGCCCGTGAACCTCCAGTTTGTTTAAACACTTTCTTCCATAGTCCTGCCCATCAGCTCATAGTAATCTCCCAATTCAATATGGTGGGCTGAACTTGCAGTAGGGCTTTAATTTTCCTATCCTTAACACTTTTGATTTTAATATCTAACCTCCTTTTCACTTTCCTGACTGCCTAACTTTCCTTCATACTCTTTCTTTTTTTCTAGACTGGATGTATCAATTTTATTTGCTTCTGGATTAATCTCCATTCTCTCTTGCTGCTGCAGAGATATCTCAGCCAGCCCCTTGAAATTATTTTCCTTCAATGTAAATATTTTCCTTAGTAGCTATTCATTTGCATGTTCAGAGAGTTGTGGATTGGCAGCCAAATGAATTGCTTCTTTCTGTTTCTCCACATATTGCTCAGAGAACTGCTTTTCCATAGTAAAATCACCATTTAAGTGATGTGACTCTTCACTGTATCCTTTTTCTTTTCTAAGGGAAGTTGTGAATCTTTTTCCAGTTTCTGATTTGAATCAATCCCTTTTCTTTTCCTGTAAATCTTCCTCAGTAGTCATAATCGCTTCAAATCCTACTTGCTTCAGTGATAATAAAATAATTGAAAGAATAGATTTTTAGAATAAGCTTAGCATTAAGTCTCAGAAAACTGAAAGGAGGAGAAGTGAGGGCAAGACAGGATTTTAGAAACTGAAGGGAAAGATGAGTCTTCAGTAACATGGAAAGCACTTTGGAGTATTGCTGAGAAAGGTTGGTGCGAGGAACAACCCATTAGTTGGTGGGTTGCTCTTCTATACCAGTCAGAGACTGAGGAGATTATCCATTCCCAATTAGGGAGATAGGATAACACTTATTTATTTATATAGGATCCAAGGTGGCTAACTATTTAATCTAGCCAACATGCTACTAGTGAGCCGTAGTAACACAATGAGTGGATGAGAAGGTAGAAGCTAGCTAAGTAAATTTATAGACCAACACCCCTCCCCTCCCATCTTTCAAGTTGCAGAAACAAATCAATGAAGCCTTGGAAATTGTGGCAAACTGGTGCTCTCCTAGTTGAGGTGGAAATTTGGATACAGGTCTTTCCTCTTGCCTGGAGCAGCACTCACTCAAACGGGAAAATGTGCACCTTTGTCTCTCGTCTGGAGATGACTCACAAAAGTCAGATACTCAGGGCCAGACCCTGAGACCTGGCAACACCAGAAAGCAGCTTTGCACCACTCTGTCATAGAGACAAATCATTTGAAGTTCCCAATGTCCAACAGAAACTGCATTTCCCCTAACATCTGGATACATCTCTCTGGAATCCAATTCTTTTATCCAACACATGCTAAGCATCGCCAGAGGCTTCTACATCCAACTCACCCCTATTTAAGCCTTGCTTAACTCCCCAAAGGCACTCTCAAGCTGGCAAGCCCCCCCCCAAACTGCAAAGCCCAGGATTCCATAGGATGTTGAAAGTGGAATAATTGCACTATAAGAGTATAGTGCAGAAATGGCCTCAGCTCAGAACCTTGCACAGGATAGAAAGACGGCAGGCCTGGTCCATCGAATTAGACCCCATCTATTCTGTGCTATATTTTGGGTAGCATAAGAGAAGTACCTTTCACGGTAATAAGAAAGAATTCTCCTTCCTGCCAGCCACCACCAAGAGCAATCACGTATTCACTGTCATTTTTAGTAAAAAAAACAGGGTTTAATCTCTTTACACAGACATTATTCAGTATACGCGTCCATAGTTCTAAAGAAAAACCAGGAAAAGAAAGTAAACATTAGTGTGGAAAAACAAGTAGAAAGTTACTGTTCCAGTCTGTAGCTTTGTTTGTTTTTTTTAAGACAAGAGGATCCTTCTGACAATTTTACAATTATTTCCTAGCCCATAAAATCAGATTGATTCTCAATTCCATTCTTAGCCCACATTCAACTATCCTGAATTAGGCAAATAATTTCCAAGCAAAAGTTCTCAAACTCTTATAACTATAATAGCACTTAAAATGGGGGCAAGGCTTGAAAAATGCAAGGTGGGGAAAGGGATAAAGAGAAGCCTTTAAAAGGATAAAGAGAGGTCATGATTCTTTCAAGTAGGAATAGAAATAAGTTTTAAAAAAAAATATTGGCCAATAAAATGGGTTTTGGGGAAGGGGGAACCCTGATAAGAATTCTGGATGTATAAGAATCTTGGCAGTGCAGTATGCATTCTGTGCAAAAAATGCAGTTCCCCTCCCCCCAGAAAATAACATTGTATTTCTCCACAAAAAAATAGCATAACAAAGAACAAGTTTCCTCCACAAATGTTGTATTCTGGGATGGTTCATGAAAACCGCTTTTCTACTATATCTTCCATGCAGTGTGCAGATGCAGGAGGGGATTCGCTGTGTCTACTCTAGATCATTTTTCCAAATTCAGCCTAGACTTACAATGTCCATTGAGGACTGGAGTCTGGTAACCATGTCTTAAATATCATTCTTTCTCCACAGGGAAATCTGGGGAGGAGACCTGAAGTTTCCTTCCACTTTGGAAGAATCCTCACCATCTTCGTCTTGCAAAGATCCTTTCAGAGAAGCCACTGTAACATTTAAACTGCCATAAAATCATTGTAACCAACTGCAGTTATGATCTATGTTTTTTCAGGCTCACTTACCAGAACCTGAGCTTTTCATGTGCAATATAGGGTAATGTCCCACAAAGTAATAGACCAGCTGGTTCTGTCGGATAAAGAGGGTGCTTTCTGTAGCAATGGAATCAACAATGGAAGAGGAAAAACCAATCTGTGGGCAGGAGATGGAACCAATCCAGCAGCTGTCAATACCCAGCTGCAGTAGAAAAGGAGAGAAAAAGAGGCAAGCCTTGTCTTATATGTAGAGATGGAGACAGCTCCTATTGGGCTAAAGGCACTGGAAAAAGTCCCTGTAATGTCAGATTGAGTAGGAGCAATTTCCTGTTTTTTATTCTTCTCAGGCCTGAACTTAGGTCCATTCATTTTGCATTTCAAAGAGAAGAAGGGGCCCACTTCCTCGCTAGGGTTGCCCAGCCAGAACAATCCCAGATGCTGAGATTCTGGGAACAAAATTTAGAATTTAGAATCCCTAGAATTTAGGGATCTGTGATGTCACAGGGGCAGGCATTGGTGATGCTAAGGTTGAAATTGCAAAAAGTGATCCCTTGTGATGTCATTAACCATGATGCATTAAGTATCAACCACAGTTGCTCAGAGTGTGCCACTCAAATAAAAACTGACATTTTAAAAATGAGGACAATATATACACGCATACTTTTCAAGGCAGTAATTTTGCCCTTGAGATTCCATTTTTCCTCTTGCAGACTGGAGAAATGTGGCCAGCCCCTGAGGTTTGGGAACCCTACTCTCCTTTTTCCCTTTTTCCCAGGCTCCATTTTTAGAATACAAAGTACTCATTCCAGCCCCTTCCTCATCCTCTGGCATCTATAAGAATGAAATTAAGTTTTTGTCTGTTTGTTACCACACATGGTGAAAACTGTTGGATAGATTTTCACTATATTTGGAAACTTTGTTTGGGATGGTCTAATTATGTGGCATACACACATTTCACTTTGGGGGAGTGCCCTAATTAGTTTTATATAGCTACTCAATAAAAATTGCTGTCTGCCACCATATCACACATAAACAACTGGAAGGATTTTCATCAGATCTGGAGGGAACAGTCCAGGAGCATTTAACTTAACACACAGGATATGTGGCAGACATAACATCACTTTGTGTGGTAGTGATGGGAGAATTTCTCAATTCTTGGAGAGGACTCAAGGCAAAATATGGGGCAAAGGGAGTCACGAATTCCCTCCTCAGGTCTAAATGGCCTCCCCATCAAAAGCACCTTTCCCTACCATCTTGGAAAGGTTTCTATGGTCCATATGGAAATAAGAAGTCATGTTTCTCTAACATTACTTTATACCTTCCAATAGCTCCACTCTGGCAGAGACAGTTCCAATTAATTCTCTGCCATACCACCTTCTCAGCTGCTTTTAAAATGTTCCAGATTCTTCCTATTCCTCCTACTTTCCCCCTTGGTCCTCTCTCCACTTCAGCTGCTGCAAATTGCATTTAAAATGGAAAATAAGTTCCCACTCACTAATTTTCCACTCCACTCCTCCCCTACACAATGTGGAAGGGAGGAATCAATGCCCCTCCCAAGGGGTTCAGGCCAAAGCAAGCTGCCATGGCTCTTCCTAGCGTGTGTGTTCTTCCTCATTAATAACTTTTGCCATCTTCACTAGACTCTGATGTTACTTAGCTACACATGTCTTGGTTTTCATCTATGAAATTCTACAGGCTATGGTACTGCCCTGCCCCCATGTGGACACAAAAATCTATTTTATACAGGCCCAGGCCACTGGTCTCTCTAGACATAAAGAGTGGGCCATAAGATGGCTCTGCCAAGGCTTCCAGTATCATATGATCCTTTATCTGTAGCTTGGGGAGTGAGCTCAATGAGAAGGTTAAGACCCTCCAACTTTTCTTCAGGCTATTAAACATTTAGTTGCCAATGAGGTGTCCACTGAGTCCTAACTGGCAACTGTTCTATGCAGCAGAAGTGTCTTTCTCAGATTTGTTCCCAGATTTCTTTTCAAGTAGAGATCTTGGGGACTTGACTGGGGACTCTATACCTGTAGAACAAGTCCCCTGTAAATCAGGGAGATATTTCTACTTAGCCTGTCATGATCAAGCCAAGAGATTTAATTTTCACAAGCTACCATCAGGTTTGCATGAGCAGGACACCAGGGAAGACATGTAACAATTATCAGAGCTGTTGTTTCAGAGTGTCCCCCCTCCCACTGCCCCTTACCTCTACTGGAAAGTAATCATCAAACCCTGTGTCTGACAAAAGGACAATCTTGTTCTGGGGGATGTCACCAAGGATGAGTACAGGGGCTTGTTTATAAGTATGCCACAAGGGACGTGATGGGTCTTTCAGAGTCAGGAAGGACTTCAAAGCAGTCAGCTATTTGGACAGAAAGAAGCCAGAGAGGAGAGCATGAGAACACAATTAACAATTCCTCATCACATCAAAGTCACAGGTGCCCAACTGATACATTCCATGGTAAAATTTTACCTAGAACCTACTGCTTCTGGCTTTAGGTTGGAGCACTATGTTGTAATTCTGTTCCATGAAAAATCTCCATGCACAAAGGAAGGAAGAAAGCATGGCAAGCAGAAAATGAGAGTTGATATGCTATCTGCCTAGGTGCTGGAAGAGTTTGTGTTTTGGTGTGGAAGCAGGTAAATACACCTGCTACCTTCTGCAGTCTAAAGTACTCCAGTCCAGGAAAAGCTTTTTCATTTGATTGTGCTACAAGTATAAAATGAGCTTCAGGTTACAAAAGTGGTATGGAGATTTCTGCAGTTTGCCATTCCTGAAGATTCAGCCAGCAACACCCATTCTGGACATCTACCCCCATACAGTGTGGACAACCTTCAGAAGCTCAGCACAGCTGAACATCAAGCAAAGACATGTGAAGAGAGTGAGGAAGCGAGATCTTTAAAAGATAGCTTTTATTCTAAGCAAGCAATCCTCCATTAGCAAAAGGGTGTCTTATACACGAGGGCACCTTCCTTCAGGTGCTACTTAGGAGTAGCCTAAGTCATATTCAGCTGAGGTTCAAAAGAAAAATAAGCCCCAATTTGACTAGCTGAACATTCCTATTCTACTCAGAACATAGGCAGGGTTCTGGATCTTACACTGTCATGGGAAGCTGGGCGTCTGGACCCCTGTCCAGCCTACAACAAAGCTTCCTCAGCAGAGGGGAAGCAGGCAACATTCCTGTACCTCTCCATCAGTCCCAGTCTCTTTGTCTCTCTCCATGCCTTGTGGCTCCCTGAGTTTTTATAACCTTCCACTTAGAAGCATCTCAGAATTTTCATACTTCTCCCCAACTGGTCATCCTCACTGGGCAATTCCCTCTCATGATCTCTGTTGTTCCTCTCTGGAAAAAAATTAACTTAAAACCAACATCTCCTTTGCCCTTTGTTTTACCTGGGTGAAAGACTATACACCTAACTGCATTGGCCAGATAATGACAGAGCCCATTATCACAGAGCTACACAACCAATTCCCAGCTCTCCCCTTAACTGGCAATTATGAAGTACAGGAACAAGAGCCTTACACCTCTGAAGTTATGGAGGCAACCTTGAAGAGTTCTATGCATGGAAGAAGTACTGTCAATTCCCAGAATAAGAAGAGATGTTTGGTCATAGTAGAATGATTCCCTGTTGCAAGGAGCAGGAGCAGTGGTATGGGGGCCTGATAAGATGTCTCATGAGGTATGCCATCTCCCCAGGGTAAGGAGTTATCATCTAACAGAGAAGAAGACAAGACCCTTCAGGCCATCCAACCATTAGCCCTTCTTTCTGATCCACTTTGGAACAAATGGTACAGCAAGACATAGCCTTCAACATATTGCAAAAGACTACAATACTCTGGGGAGGAAGCTAACAAACTCGTGGGGCACAGGTTGTTATTTCATTACTTCTTCCAGTTAAAAGATGTCACCCAGAAAATACTAGAAGTGAACAGTTGGTTCCACAGATTTTGCTATCAAGAAAGATTTGGTTTCTTGATCCATGGTCTGCACCTTCATGAAGAAAGACTTCCGGTAAGAAGAAGAAGCCTCACCAACCCTGAGAATTTACCTTTGCTCCAATCTTGAACTTAACTTTGTTTTGCTTTGCTTTCATGAATCCATTAACATTGATAGTGAATCTAAAAGTAAGAAAAGAGATTTTGGATGCACAGATTTTATTTACTCCACATATCCCACTTTTTAACAAATCCCTGAAGCTAATCCATCTTTTAAAACACCATATTATAAAAAAGTCATGGGAATTATAATATTTTAAAACATTTTATAAAACATCACAGACATCATGGAGTCATTTGCATATTGTTGGACTGCAGCTCCCACTACTCCTCACCTTTGGCTGTGCTGGGTAGAGCTGCTGGAACTTGAAGTCTAACAGGTGGAAGACTGTATTACTCCCATTTATTTTAAAATAACAGACTGCACAAGGACACAATGAAAAATAAATGAAGAGGGAAATCAGCCAATTTAATAACTTTCATACCGTGATATAAAAATGGCATGAAAAGGTGGGGTGGTCCCTGTTGGACCAAAGTATGGTCCAAAGCTGATGGTATGAGTTCTAGCAGCAATTCTTCTCTTCTTGCACCAAGCTTTAATAATTAAAAAAATGTTTTCCTAGAGGTCAGCACATTTGAAATTGTTTTATTCAGTCTCTAAATTGAATGTTGCATCACACATCCAAGCATCTCTCTCACCTCTTATCTGCCACAGGTAGACCAAGGTTATTGCTGCTCACCATCACATTCATCACTACACTGCCATTCATGAAGGGCATCGGTGTGTACCAACACATCTTGCAAACTTCCTCACTGTCACAACCTGGTGGGAATGGGAGAAGCACAGAGAACAAGTCATATCACAGTCTTTTCCATTTTTCCCTTCTCAAAATGGATTACCACACAGATATAATACAAAACTGACTAATATTAATTGGCATGGGCCAGTAACTTTGGGATTTGTTTGAAAGGCTAACACCACTTTTCAAGAGTACTCTCCAGCTAATTCTATACTAGCTATAGTTTCTTTGGAAATGGCGTAATTTTAATTCAGTTTTTAGGAAAAAGTGAGATGGTCACCAAACAACTGTGATGTTTTTGTATATTTTAAGACCCGACTGTGGGTTACTGCTTTTTTAAAACACAGAATACAACTGAAACACTATTTTGTCCTCCATGACTGACACTTTCAGGGCTATGGTTCTTTAGTAGCAGCTTCCTCCATGTCTCTTTCTTTCAAAGCAAACGAAGGATAGACCAAAGTAATTCTTTCTTTCACATTAAAGAAAAGAATGAAGAATAAGAGGAAAAGAAGCTAAGCAGCTGAAGTAATGAAGCACAAACCGAAGAAATGATGTTTGCGGATGCTGCCTTCACAAAACAGGAGATCCCTAAGCAAACCTCACTGCTCTCCTTTCCTGACTGTCAGAGCATGTGGGAGGAACAGCCTCTCAGAATGTGGTCTTCCTTTGCTGCAGGAAGACACTAATTATTTGACCTTAAAACATTAAGAATTTTTTATTTGTTAATTCACTAAATTGAAAAGCTTTAAAATATCTAGTGGGAATTGCTAAAAATGACTATAAAATGTGAATATCATGAAAAAATTAACATAGCACTCTTTGGCATTCATTTCAACAATTAGAATAATGAATTTTAAATTCCTTACTGGTAATTTTAACAAACCAGAATAGCAAATTTATTTCAGTGGATTATTTCCAAGTTCTGCTCCATACCACATTTAATCAGGGACCTCCCGTTATACTGCCTGTTTCCCTGATCCCACTAGTTCTCAGGATGATGTGCAGAAGCACCCCAACGGTACCAAAATACCTGGCATCCTGAACGGAGCTGCCCTCATTTCAATCTGCAGCTGCTCTTGTTTCTGACGCACAGAGTGGACAGGTTCCTCAAAACTCACAGTCACAACTGGTCTCAGCCCAGTGTAGTGAGCTGTCCGGAGAGCCATTTCGGAGTCCTGGAAAGGGAGGGTAGTGCAAAGTATTACAGGGTGGTTACTCTAGCACAGAGATGGACAAAGTGTGGCTCATAGGCTGTTTTTGTGGCCCTCAGAAATAACTTTTTTTTTGCTCCAAACTGCCCTCTGGGGGTGTGGGGGGTATTCCCACCAAATTTGGATCCTGGCACATTGTTGAAACAACAGCTGAATTTCACAAAGCACCCTTTACATTTGAACTCCCGTCCCATCAGTGACCTGATAGGCCTTCGCCAAGTCTGCAGCTACGCCCTTACCACTGATCTGCAGGTCAGATTAATTTTCAAATAGTATGGAAAGCCCAGGTATTTCTGTTAAAAAAAAAGGAGAGTTATTTCAACAGCAATTTCCACTCAGAGAACACAACATTGAGCAACTGCACTACAAAGTCTCATGAAGTATAGATAGCTGTCTTAATGCAGCTGTCTTAATCTCCGCAGAGTAATCACTAAAGCTCTGGTTAACAGATGTACCAGTTAAGCTAACTGCAGCCCTGAATAAAAGCAACACTAGTACTTGTCATGAAGGATCTTCTTCTATTGGAGATGCAGAGTATCCTGACCTGAGTCATTCCTTCTCATCAATTAGCTGGCAGGGCCCACACTACCTAAAATCACCCACTTCCCTTTGCCCAGTTTCTGGTCCTGCCTAGCTGAGATGCAGGGCTATTCTAACTGCCTCAGACAGCAAATCTCTCTCCTTTGTGAATGGCTATGGTTTCCTTAGACATACAGCTAGAACTGGCTGGTAGAAGTTGGACAGCTTTGTACAATGAGTCTATTGATTGTTTGCTTTGCTTTTTTTTGTCTCAAAAACTAAAATATGTTCCTTAAAGTCACCTTTTGAATTATGGTGACCCCATGAATTTCATAGGGTCTTCTTAGATAACAAACACTCAGTCATTTGCTATTGCCTTTTTATGAATATAGCCTACAACAGTGTATCTGAAACTTTGGTCTTTCAAACACTTAAGACTTCAACTTCCAGAAACCCCCGTCAGTTTGACCAGGAATTCTGGGAGATGAAGGCCAAAACATCTGGGAGATCCAAAACTGAAAATTACTGGCTTAGAGTTCCTAGTATTCCTTTGTAGTCTCCAACTACTAACCAGGCCTAGTCCTGCTTAGCTTCCAAGATGAAATGGGATCTGGTACCTTCACTATTTAGGTTTAAGCTTTGGCTTATTATGTTTATAATCATATGAGTTTTCTTATTTCCTCCTATATTTGAAAAAGAGAGAGAACAGAATAGAAACAAACAGTAAAAAAGTTTGGTTTGAACAAAAAAGCCTTGGTTTCAGAGGTATTCGTTTTAAGACAGTCCCTCCATTTGAGAAATAAAATTATGTGATGATAACAGTGTAGCGTGTGCAGAATCAGACACAATATAATGCAAAAGAGAACCTGTAGGGGGAACAGAGGGTGGAAAATAATTTGGGATCTTTTCTTGCTTTTCCATGGGGACATCTGATTGGCCACAATGAGAACAAAATGCTGGAGCAGACAGGCCATTGGTCTGAACTAGCAGTTTTTATGTTCTTATGAGGCTTGCATCCCACTTCCATCCCCACCCCTCCAACTCTGTTCTGGCTGTTCTAATACATGGCCAATGGGGCACAGAAACAACAGCTCCAGCTGAAGATCTATGAAACCCTAACCTGTCTGGCCCTAGAAGCAAAAGACGACCTCCTCCTTTCTCCCATCTCCCACTCCCAAACACAACTTGGTGTACTCACTGCATCTTTGTCATCAGGGTCTATGGCCGAATCCTCTAGTTCTTTGAAGACCTCCTTTACGCTTGTAATTTCATGCTGCCTAAAGAAGATATGCCGGTAGCCCCCAAGGCCATCAAAACTGTTGACTACAGCTGTCCATTTGCAGTCCAATGCCAAGAGGGGGCATTTTGTATGTAGAAGGAAGAGGAGCAGTTTGGCCACAAGAAACTGCCACATGACAGATGTTTCTCACAAAGGAATCTAACAAATGAATGAATAAATATGGGATTCATGATTCTTATTTAAATGATCCTTTGGCCTTCATGTGGGTACAGACATGCACTCAAAAACACACTTATTATAACTTTTTGCCCAATGTTTGATCACACTTTAATGTCTCTGAGAAACAGAAGAGGGAGGTTTGCAAAGTGGCCCCAGCTTGATGTTTAATAGTGAGGTTCAATGGAGGTGGAAGGAAGTTCAACCTCCAGACAGATTTTGTGCTCAGAGTACATATGTACTCTCTATTATGCTTGACGCTGCTCTGTCTTAACTGTTCTCAAATGGGATTTTAAGATTGTTTTTAGAATACTTTTTAGCAAGAATATTTTTTTAAATTGTTTTTATCTTTGTACTGTTACAATTGCTTTCATTTAAATGTAGCCTTAGGGATGGTACAGAAATATTAAATAATAAATAAATATGATGATGATAAATAGTTGCCATTTACACCCTAGGGAAAAGTAACAGGCTGTTAGGAAAATGCTGAGAGGTGGACAGAACCTGCTCATTTCCTTTTGGCACTGAATTAACTGGTCCACACTGACTCAGATCTTGGCCAGAAGGAAATTATTACGCATTCCTCTTTGGCTGCTGGGTTTTGCCATAAATTTCAGTTTTCTTAACACTTGCTTGTCCAGGACTTCTTGGCTATTCTAGTATAGCATGCTATGAATTAAACAGACACCTGTCTGGAGGGAAGCTTGTCTACTGAGGTTCCTGAATAATCTCCCAGAACAGAGTTCAACAGCTGGCTGGGCAGAAGGCACATCCGACTCAGCCCTCTAAGCATTTGTATCCAGTCTCATTTAATTAACAGCTGTTCACAGTTTCAAAAAGAAAAACACTTTCAGCTTGTAAGAAACAGAGAATACTAGATAAAATACTAAATATTTGACTTATATTTTGAAGTCTCGTAAAATACATGTAATGCAAAATGTTTGTACCTTGACATATTACAATGCCTTGCCTAAATACATGGGGTCTAGAACTGCCAGATAGCAGCAGTGCTGCAGAAGAACCGGTTTAGAGAGCAGACTGCATCCAAGAACACAGACTTTGGTCTTCAGGTCTGACTAGATAAACCAGAAATTGCTGAGGCATATAATGAGGTTGCTCATCATATCTTGAACTATTCTGGGCTCACCTCCGTGCAGTCATAAAGCAAGTCCAGTGATACAGATTAAAACATGAGTGTGAACTTTTCTGAGATTAGATCAGTTTTACTCATTTGCACTCTGAAAGGTAAATTTTTCAGACGCAAAAAGTGCACTGTCTCCAGTTTTAATTCATGAGTTGGGGGGAAGTTATCCTTACCTTCCAACATCTCACAAATGAAAACTGTGGCTAACCAACATGCCAAACATTACTAACAAGGAAAAACAAGCAACCTAGAAGAGCTGCGGCAGTCTGCTTTTGCCTCAGCTGACTGGAAAGGGCAAGATTCTGGACCTCCTCTCCTCTTCATCCAGCTGAGTTAACTGAGTGCAAACTGCTTTTGTACTATGAACTCACTTTGCAGCAACTGAAGTAATCCCATAAGGGGAAAAGTGGTAGGGGGAGGAGAGAAATTGGGTCATTTTGAAAGCAGCCAAAAAAAGTGGGACAACAGAGAAATAATCATCACCATTTCTGCTAAACTGGGACAATTGGAATATATGTGTATTCCCAGCGCAGATGTTTAGGAAACAGCATAGGTATCTGAGAAACAGATGTGACATGAGGCTGCAGCAAGCGCAGGATGTCCTCTAGTGATCAACTTAAGTAATAGCAATGTAAAAAAAAAGATAAAATACTTTGGAGGCAGGAGGACTCCACATGGGGGAATTAAAAGAAGTTTGCTCTGATGCCATCTTAGCATGGCAGGGCATATGTGCCATTCTGGTTTCCAGAATTCATTTCCCTCCCATTCCTGAGAACAAAAACATCAGTTAAAAATGTTCATGTTCAATAAATGTTTTTGAAGATCAGGTTACTTTGAAGATTTCCACTATGTGTCTTTCTGCTTGGATTGGGGCCAGGGTTAACTGAAGGTGTGTCAATAGGCAGCTTATCTGGTGGTTCATTACCCGGAACAGTCCAAAAGTTCCCAAACCCCGAGCCATTCCTCTATCAGAATGGATACCATAGTCACCTAATACAATCAGTTTGGCAGACTTTGACACCAGCCATTCAGTTTAGAACTGCCTTGACCACACATGTATTCATACTATATACTGTAGTTGTAGCAGCTTGATACTTTTTCTTTTAACATGCATGGTCCATATTATGGAATCCCGGGATTTGTTGTTTGGATGATGTACTGGGAATTCTCTGCTAAAGCATTCTAGTGCTCCAGTTTATAGGAGCAGAGTAGAATTATACAGCAGAGTACTCCAAATACCTCAACAAACTACACATTCCATTATTTCAGAGGACGGAACTGGCGAAACCACCTCTCAGGGTTCCTTGCCTAAGAAAATCTTACGAAATTCATGGAGCCGCCCCATGGCAATGCGTGACTTGAAGGCACAAACACAGAAACATGACAACTAAACCACAAGGTTGTGAGTTCGATCCTGCCCGGCTCCAAGGTTGACTCAGCCTTCCATCCTTTCGCAGGTCGGTAAAATGAGTACCCAGCTTGTTGGGGGCATGTATAGAAATGTATAGAAATACATGCTATTTGTAAGTTGTTCGCCGCCTTGATCCATATGGAGAGGCGGGATACAAATGAATAATAAATAAAAATAAAATAAAATAAACTGCTACATTTATGCAGTGTGGATACACTCTTTGTGCGCACCTGTGATGCCCTCCTTGCCACATACCTTCCAGGTCCAAATTTACTGTCATTCCACTTTTTCAGGTGCTTTTAAGATGTCCCAGTTCCTCCCCCTTCCTTGCACTTTGTTCTCAGAAGACTTCAGTCGCTGCAAACAGTGCAAAAGCCGTTCATTGTCAATTAACTCATCGGTGGGAGTTAGGAAAGAGGGGCAGAATCTTGCCCTTCCCAGGAGGCTTGGGCAAAGGCAAACTGCTGCAGCCTCTGCTGACTTGTGTGTTCTTCCTCATTAATAACTTTTGCCATCTTGGCCACATTCCGACGTTGCTCGGCCACATGCGTCCTGCCAAATGTTGGAGGTTATGTTACGGTACCAAGGCTTTAGATCTAATGGGATCTTTTTTCTTTTAAAAAAATTGCATATATCAGGAGAGATTTATGCAATTGCTTGAACGAAGGCCATTTTTGCACTAGATTGTTATAGCGCTATTATTTCACTTTCAACATAGAATCATAGAAATGTAGAGTTGGAAGAGACCCCAGGGGCCATCCAGTCCAACCTCCTGCCATGCAGGAACCCCTCAAAGCACTCCCGACAGATGGCCACCCAGCCTCTGCTTAAAAACCTCCAAGGAAGGAGACTCCACTACACTCCGAGGCAGCAGATTCCACTGCCGGACAGCCCTGACTGTCAGGAAGTTCTTCCTGAGGTTCAGGTGGAATCTCCTTTCCTGCAGCTTGAATCCACTGCTCCTTGTCCTGGTCTCTGGAGCAGCAGAAAACAAGCCTTCTCCCTCCTCTACGTGGCATCCCTTCAAATATTTAAACATGGCTATCATGTCCCCTGTTAACCTTCTCTTCTGCAGACTAAACATCCCCAGCTCTCTAAGTCTATTCTCATAGGGCTTCATGGCTTCCAGGCCCCTCACCATTTTGGTCCCCCTCCTATGGACTTGCTCCAGCTTGTCAATATCCCTCTTGAATTGGGGTGCCCAGAACTGGACACAGTATTCAAGATGGGGTCTAACCAAAGCAGAGTAGAGTGGTACCAGTACCTCCCTCGATCTAGACACCATACTCCTATTGATGCAGCCGAGAATTGCATTGGCTTTCTTGGCTGCCACATCACACGGCTGGCTCATGTTCAGCTTGTGGTCTATGAAGACTCCTGGATCCCTTTCACACGTCCCGCTATCCAGCCACGTGTCCCCCATCCTATATTTCTGTATTCCATTATTTCTGCCTAAGTGTAGGACCTTACATTTCTCTCTGTTGAATTCCATTTTGTTCGCCCTGGCCCAGCTCTCCAATCTCTCCAGGTCATTTTGAATTTTGATCCTGTCCTCTGGCGTATTAGCAACCCCTCCCAATTCCCAACATCCTACGGAACCCTGGGGTTTGCAGTTTAGGGAGGGGCCTCAAGGCCATAGGATGGCAAAAGTGGAATAATAGCGCTATAACGGTCTAGTGCGGAAACGTCCTTAGCCCGTGCCAGTGTTGTCTACACGTAGTTTGCCTTCACACGCACAGCCTCACCAGCGTCACTGTGGCGCCCCTCGCCCCCAGAGCCGCACTGCCTAGGCGCCCCTTTCCCCACTCTCATCTCCTATTCCCTCGTCTCAGCCCACCGAGATCCAACTCTTCTCCTCACAACCTCCAACCCCCATCCCTCAAAGGAAGCACCAGACGTTGCTTCGCGCCTCACAGCGGTTATTCCCTTTCTGCGCATGCTCCTGAAGACACGGGCCAATCCGGGGCAGAGCCGTTGACGCGTCACCGAGGCGCGCGCGCGAGCCGAGGCGGGGGTGGTAAAACGAGAGAGGCGGCCTCCCGTCTTTGAGGTGGTTTCCATGGAGACTGGCGGAGGAGTGAGCGGGCCGTAAAGCGAGGCCGGTCGCGCTGAATGTCGTTAAGTGCTGTGGCGGCGGTGACGGATGCTGAGGGAAATGGCGGCGTCCGGGGAGCTGGGGCGGGATGGAGGCGGCGTAGCCTGGCTAAAGGAGGCCTGTAAATAGCTGCAGGCCGAGTTAGTGTCCCGACCAAACCTGGGCAGTTGGAGGGTGTGGGATAAAAAGTTCTCCCCTCCTCCTTCAAGCTCACTGACTCGACAGTTAAGTGTGAGCACTGAGAGGCCATTAGACCATGTTATGAGGTAGCTAATTTTCAATTTTAGGATTAACAGAAATTCTCTGGAGTTTAGATTATGCCCCAGAGTCTTGACGCTGCATGACTACTAAGCACAGACATATATTCACCATGGCCATGTCTGCACTACCCTGTTATAGTGCGATTATTCCACTTTCAACCTCCTATGGAATTCTGGGGCTTGTAGTTTCCTCAGGCCCAAGAACTCTCTGGCTGAGAATTCTAAAGGGCCCTCCCTGAACTGCAAACCCCAGGATTCCATAGGATCTTGAAAGTGGAATAATAGTGGAACAACAGTGTAGTGTGGAAAGACCTTTAGATAGAGCGTTACGACAGATCTGAGACCCATCAACACTCAAAAGATTGCCTCTTTGTTTTCATGTCTCTGGAGTTTTGCTTGGAAATCTGTCTATAAGGCCTCTTTCAAGCCCGTCTCCAATTAGTCCAGGTCCATCTTCTCGATGAAGTCTTTCCTTTGAACCCCTTCAAAGCTGGAACAGGTCTCCATCTTGGCTAATTTTATTTGACACCCGTGGCCAAAAACCTACCTCCAAAACAGACGATTTCTCCTGCTTTAATTAGGGACACTTCTTCCTTAATTCTCTTTAATTAGACAAATTGGCCGCGGCCTCCAGCAATGGCACAGAGTCCTTAACAGTGGGAGGTGGGAGGTTAATAGCAGCTAAAAATAGCTTGCCGGTAAGGACCCAGAGTAGGAACACAGAGCAAAAGACATTTGTAATGTGCGGTGGGGTAGAGGTGGAAGGTAAAGGGGCTTCTGATGGCCTGGGAACCACTGCCACACAGTCGAATGCTGGCTTTCAGTTTTAGCATTAAAGGCAAACACAAGCCACAATTAGCAGCTGAAATGTAACTGCAAAGTATGGTTTATTGGAAATCAAGGAACAAGTATGTAAGTGACACAGAAGGGAATAAATATCTCCTGTAAAGTAAATCCTGATGGTATCAGCTATTTGACAATGGAACATATTGCCTTGGAAGATGGAGGGTTTTCCTTAATTAGAGTTTTTTTAAATTTGAGTTTTAAGCAGTTTGGTGAGCTGAACAAATCATAGAATCATAGAATCATAGAAATGTAGAGTTGGAAGAGACCACACAGGCCATCCAGTCCAACCCCCTGCCATGCAGGAACCCCTCAAAGCACTCCCGACAGATGGCCATCCAGCCTCTGCTTAAAAACCTCCAAGGAAGGAGACTCCACTACGCTCCATGGAGGCAGCAGATTCCACTGCCGGACAGCCCTGACCATCAGGAAGTTCTTCCTGAGGTTCAGGTGGAATCTCCTTTCCTGCAGCTTGAATCCATTGCTCCTTGTCCTGGTCTCTGGAGCAGCAGAAAACAAGCCCTCTCCTTCCTCTACATGGCATCCCTTCAAATATTTAAACATGGCTATCATGTCCCCTCTTCACCTTCTCTTCTGCAGACTAAACATACCCAGCTCTCTAAGTCTATCCTTCATAGGGCTTCATGGCTTCCAGGCCCCTCACCATTTTGGTCGCCCTCCTCTGGACTGGCTCCAGCTTGTCAATATCCTTCTGAATTGGGGTGCCCAGAACTGGACACAGTATTCAAGATGGGGTCTAACCAAAGGAGAGTAGAGTGGTACCAGTACCTCCCTCGATCTAGACACCATACTCCTATTGATGCAGCCAAGAATTGCATTGGCTTTCTTGGCTGCCGCATCACACTGCTGACTCATGTTCAGCTTGTGGTCTATGAAGACTCCTAGATCCCTTTCACACGTACTGCTATCCAGCCATGTGTCCCCCATCCTATATTCCTGTATTCCATTTTTTCTACCTAAGTGTAGGACCTTACATTACAAATTTTAACGGCTGGTTCAGTTGAACTGGTGTGAACTGGCTGGATGGCAGCACTGGTGTAGCCAGGCTACTTGATGCTTTGTCGGTGTTGTAGTCCAAAAAAGTAACCTTTATAAACTCTGGACCAGAAGCTGTGAATTCTTCAGATTCCTCAACAATGACAACAATAAAGGGAGTAAATGTTAACCAGGATTAAAGCTTCAGTGGGTTAATCTACCAATTGAATTAATAAAAGCTGGCACTCATAAGCAGAATATCACTGAAACATTGAATCAGCTTGAGCTGTTCTTTTATCCTGTTTCACTGGATTTCAGCCAAGTGAGCATGAGTGATTCTTCACGCAGAGAGAGACCCCCAAAATGTCCATTAGAATTAATAGCCAATTTGGGACATATGTCAGAACAGTTATGGTGCCAAGTGGATCCAGACTAAATGTTGTAGCTTGCCTGGAGTATTACCACTATCCTCTCCTGATTTATAGGAATAGGAAGATTGGTTCCTAGCCATCTACACCTGATATGAGAAGCAATTGAACTGGAGCTATTGGAAGAGGCCTAAGGGCACCCATTTCCAGGCACTTAATTTTCTAGATTTGCATCCCTCGTCTTCAAGGGCAGGTCATGGTGTTGTAGAACTGAACATTAAGAATACTTGCTTGGTAGATTATTTGCTCTTAAAAACATCCACTGAATGAATTTTAAATATAATTCTCTATTATAATCAAACCCTCGATGTGAGTGTCTCCTGGGATTGCTAGGTGAAAAACAGAAGTACATTCAATCACATGGGGTCTTTGGGACCCTGAAGCCCCTATAGAGCTCCCAAACCCTCCCCAATTAAAAAATATGCTGATTTTCAGGTGATTTTTTCATGTGGAAACCAACCAAGTGCACCAAAAACCAGCCACAAATATGATTGGTTATTTCCCAGAGCCTCCTACCATAGAGCAAAAGAAAAGCCAAAAAGGCCCTAAATCAGCCAAAACGGTGGCCAAAAGTGATGTGACTGTCATTTTGGCATGAAACATACATTGTGGCCCACTGGAGAGGAAATGGCCCCAACTTCCCTCTCAGCCTCAGAGGAAGGCAAAGGCAAACCCCCTCTGAAGAAATTATGCCAGGAAAACCCTGCCACATATTAGAAACACTTTGTATGCATACACCACCAACATCTGCACTAGAGTTATCCATCCCTGCTTTAAAGGTAGAGATTGTGCAACCAGCAAAAACCTGCTGAGCTTCCCTCTTCAACACAGTTGTTAAAGGTAGAGGAGCCCCGTGCTCATTTTCACCTGATAACTCTAGTGCCTCCTCAACATTCTCAAGCATGAAATTTCTCACAATTTAATGTTTAAAAAGCTATTAAGATGAAAAATTCAGCTATACTGTTGCCTTTGGTGATCCATATTTGTTTCCAGAACCAACAATACCTGCTACAACCAATAAACAAATGGGTCCTTCACTCTGATTTATTGATGTTTATTGGTAGTTCTACTACTGTCTGTGACATGTTTGCCTTGAGCAAGGAGTAGCTGCTGTGCACAAAACAAACAAGCAGGTCAATTGTGGACAACACTACAGAGGCCTCTGGTAATCCACCCAAATATTCCTTTGGCTCCTGGGCTTCCAAAGAAACTCAACACCAATGTCAGTGATTAAGACTTGGTTGTAATCCTTGACTTGGCAACCACAGTGCCTAAGTTTAGAAGAAGGAGAAAGGACACAGTACATACTTGGTGTTCTTGATCTTTGCTGACTCGCACTCCCTTTCCTTCCTCTTTGGGGACTTCCTAATTCTTGCTGAAAGGAAGACCAAAGAGGAACTATTGCAGTGTTGGCTGAAAGGCATTGCCCAGGCCTGTTATCTTTTGAAGAACTGCTGTGGATTAATAAATGGTATCCAGCAATGAAAAGGAGCTGGCCTTGAAAGGGTTTCTTGGATGAAAAGCCTCGCTCTCTCTTTTTCTCCGTCTCTGGAGTCTGCAGTCTCACCGTCTGTCAGCTAAGATGCAGCCCTGCTGCCAACAGATAAAAACTGAGCCCCACAGAAACAGAGCAAGTCTTGAGAGATCTTGTCACCAACATCCAGGTTGCCATTGGGAACAAGAAACAGAAAAGCCGTGAGAAGTGTATAAGCAATATCCAGAGGGCTGTACTAAAATAATCCTAGACTCTGCTCTGATGCTGGCACGGAGCTGATGCTCGTTTTTCCGGATGAGTTTCATACAGATGCTAAGACAAACTTTGGAGCATGGCTCCTTCAGCCTCCCTCTTGGATTTACATATCAGCATACATATGCCTCATGTACTGGTATTTGTGCATCTCAGAATCCAACGCAGAGGGGGCTTATAGAGATCTCTGTCAGAAAGATTCCTTGGCAGGCTGTTTGGCAATCTCATGTACATCACCTGGGAAAGGCAGGATATAAATGTGCTGCTAAAAATTACTGCAGGCTGTAGGACTCACTGACTTCTAAAACCTCCTACGGAATCCTGGGGTTTGACTCACTGACTTCTAAAATACCGTTCTATCCAGCAGGAATAGCAGATTAGTTGCTGAGCTAAAGACAGGTCTTCAGACAGGATATGGAACTATGTCCTCGGTCCATAGATGTTGGACTTCAGTTTCCAGATGCCCTGGCAAGCATGGACCATGTTCTGGGTTCTGGGTATTGTAGTCCAAAAAACATCTGGGGATTCATTGGTTGGAAGTCACAGTAGTACATAACTGCTGTGAATCCAAAACAAATCAACTGGTTGGCCACATTGGGCAAATCAAACTAGCCAGAAATATAGTCAGAATAGATATGTTTACCAATGACAGCAAGAAGTCAATCAGAGGGTTTAGAAAATGAGTCTGTTCAGCCGGGTCAGCTGAGATCATAAGAAAGTGTGATATAATGACTGGTAACAGCTTTCCAGGGTTTTAGGAAGAGGTCATTTTGTACCTTGGGGTGTTGAAAATTCATAGCCATCTTTAAATGTCTGAAAGGGTATCACGTGGAAGATGAAGTCAGCTTGTTTTCTGCTGCTCCCGATAAAAGGGAAAAGGGACGTGCCGGTCAAGGTGTTAGAAATGTGAGTACCTCAGAGCAATACATTTAAGCACTGAAAGAAACGTGATTTTTTTATTTGCATAGCTAGCTCTCAGCTGTCAATTCCTTTCCTATATTGCCATTTCTGTTTAGATATCAAAAGACTTGGGTCTGCGATAAAACATAGGCTGCTTCCAACATGGGCCACAGTAATGAAAACCTAAAAGGAATACCAATTTGGTTTTAAGGAAGTGGGACGACATTTTTTATCTGTCCCTGTATTCTTCTAGTCCACACGTTGAAAGAATCGCAGCTCAGCAGGGAAGATAGTGAGGTTGTGGGAAAGGTCAGCCCCGAGCCTAGGCTATGGACTTTTAAGGAAAAGAACACAACAGCTATTGTTCTGAAGCTTCTGCATGTGTGTGTGTGTGTATACAATCCTTAAGCATTTGCATGCATGCATGTATGTATGAGTTTCTGCATATACAGAGAGCAAGCATGCCAGTTGGGTGGTATTGCACTTAGACTTTAAGACCAGGGCCAAGAAGAAAGCTATCAGTAGCCAGTCGCCATCTCTTAGCTGAAGATACCTGGCCAAATTGTGAGCCTGAGACCTGGGGATCACATCCACTCTAGTTGCTATAGCAATGGCTGCCTCAATTGCCATGGAAATAAGCCAGGGAGGAGCGCCGTTGCCATAAAGCAAGGCAATCCTAGCGGCTCCCTTGCCAAGTCAAGATCCGTGCAGTGGCTGGTTTGTTGCCTTGGAGATGGCAACTCTAGAGCAGGATGTAGAGCACAACGTCTTACCCTCTCTCCCTCCTTAGAGTTTTGCAAGCTGCTCATAGACATTAGAAAAAGCAGAGTGACAGAAGCCATGGGTTTTTGAACACACTGGTTTCTCTACAGAACAACCGCTTACCTGTATCTGTTCAGACTTGAGCCCTGGGTATTGTCCAAAAATGGGCACAGGGTTTGTAGAAAAAAACAATGCAGAATAAATGAAAGATGCAAGATTTTTGGGATTTGGAAAACAGCATATCTCCGTCTCTTGGGAGGGAGAGGTGACAGCAGATGGAACAGTCTTGCACACTTCTGCTCAGAAGCTGCAAAGATATGAGTGGGACTTATTCCCTGGTGTGTATAGGATTACAGACTAAAGAAAGGACCCTTTGCATTTCTTAACTCTGGTCTGGAACAGCTGCATTGCAAAATGGGACACCTTGTGCCAGTGCCTGGTTGTGCTCAGAACCCTCATCATTGCCCATGTTTGCTGGAGCATCTGGGAACTGTAATCCAGCAGCATGTGGGGACCAGAGGTTAAGAACAACTAATGTACAGGGCTTGACCTCATATCCTATTTGAACGCCTGTCTTTAGCTCTGCAACTAGTCTGTTATTTCTGCTAGATAGAATCAATGGTGTTTTAGAAGCCAGTGAATCCCATGGCATTCAGTATGTTTAGGCAGTATATTTATAGCCTGCCTTTCTCCAGTGGCTACTGCAGATGATGTATGGGTGGTGTACTTGAGATTGCCAGGCAGCCTGCCAAGGAAACTTTCTGATAAAAATCTCTGCAAGCCCCACTCTGCCTTGGATTCTAGATGCCCAAATACTAACTAGTTCATGAGGCAGATCCATGCTCCAAAGCTTGTCTTAGCACCTGTACAAACCTCATTTAGGCAAGAGCATGGGATCTGTGCCGGCACCGGGGCAGAGCCTAGCATTATTTTAGATTTGTTCCCAGAGGACAGTGATCTGGATATGGTTTCCACCCTTCTTGTTGCTTTTGTTCATCTTGTTTCGGATGGCAACCTGGATGTGGAGACAAGATCTCTCAAGACCTGCTCTGTTTCCGTGGGGCTCAGTTTTTATCTGTTGGCAGCAAGGTTGCATCTTAGCTGACAGACACTGTGTGGACTCCAGGGACAGAGGAAAAGAGAGAGAGGGGAAGGGGGGGGGACTTTTCATTCAGTAGATTCTTTCAAGGGCCAGCTCCTTTTCATTGCTGGATGCCATTTATTAATCCACAGCAGTTCTTCAAAAGATAACTGGCCTGGGCAGTGCCTTTGAGCTGACGTCGCCACAGTTCCTCTTTGGTCTTCCTTTCAGTGAGAATTAGGAAGTCCCCAAAGAAGAAGGAAAGGGAGTGAGATTCAGCAAAGATCAAGAACATCAAGTCTGTACTGTATCCTTTCCCCTCTTCTAAACTTAGGGACTGTGGCTAACAAATCAGGGATTATAACCTAGTCTAATCATTAATATTGCTGCTGAGTTTCTGGGAAAATCCAGGAGCCTAAGAAACATTTGGGTAAATTACCAGAGGCTTCTGTAGTATTGTCCAAAACTGACCTGCTTGTTTCCTTATGTTCACAGCAGCTATTCCTTACTCAAGGCAAACATGTCACAGATATAGTGGAACCACCAGCATAAAAGAGAGGAAGGAGGGGGAAGACAAGATTAAAAAAAGACAATGTAGTAGCCCCTTTAAGACTGATTGGTTGTTATTTTTGTATGAGCTTTGGTGCATATAAATCCATTTTTTCAGAGGCAGTACTGAGTGGTATTGAGGCCTCAGGCTTAAAGCATATTTATATAGTCCTGGGAGTGGGATAGAATGTATTAAGATCCAGAAAGATGCAAATTGTACCCTTGCCATAAAATTTCACAGGGCTGGGCAAGGTGATACAGGTCATTCAGATTTTTACAGTGGTCAGTTAGTGCTGATGTGTGAAAGCAATACATCTAGTTACCAAAAGTCAGTTTCCCAGAATTCAAACTCTCTCTGAGAAAATTTATTTTTGTTGTATATGCAGTACTGAGGACTCTTGTATTAATATATGTAGCGTGCTATGAAGCCATTGTGTGCCATGAAGACATGTCCATACATGGATTGGAATTTGTGAATATAATTCAGTTCAGCAGTTTCTCTTTCTAGGCCATTTCCGCACTAGCCTGTTATAGCGGGATGATTCCACTTTCAACATCCTCTGGAATCCTGGGGTTTGCAGTTTTGGGAGGGGCTGTCCAGCCCCTCCCGAAACTGCAAACCCCAGGATTCCAGAGGATGTTGAAAGTGGAATCATCGTGCTATAACAGGCTAGTGCGGAAATGGCCTTACGGGCAACTCCAGTGGAGGCTGGGGCCATTTCTTCCCATGCCTCCCCAGTGGACCACACTGTCAATGTTCCAAAATATTATATCACTTTTGGCCACCATTTAAGGCCTTTTTGGCTTTTCTTTTGCTTTGTGGTGGGAGGCTCTGGGGGAATAAACCACCACATTCGTGGCTGGTTTTTGGTGCATTTGTTTTGTTTTCACATGAAAAAAATCACCTGAAAATCAGCAGTTTTTTTTTTTTTAATTGGGGAGAGTTTGAGAACTCCATAGGGGCATCAAGGGGCAAACTTCAGGGTCCCCAGGGCCACCTGTGAATTGAACGTACAGAAGCTGTGACCTGTCTTCCACCTAGCAACCCCAGGAGACACCCATACTGAGGGCTTCATTATGATAAAGAATTAAAATTTGTCCAGTGGATGTTTTTAAGAGCAGACAATCTATCAGGCAAATATTCCTTGTGTTTAGTTCAACTACACTGTGACTTGCCCTTGACGAGGAGGGATGCAAATCTAGGTAATTAAATGCCTGGAAATGGATGCCCTTAGGCCTCTTCCAATAGCCTCTGTTCAGTTGCTTCTCGTATCAACTGTAGATGTCTAGGAACCGATCTTACTATTCCTATAAATCAGGAGAGGATAGTGGTAATACTCCAACCAAGCTGCGATGCTCAGCCTGGATCCACTTGGCACCATAAATGCTTTGACATGTGTCCCAAATTGGCTATTAACTCTAATGGGCATTTTTGGGGTTTTTCTCTGTGTGCAAGGAATTACGCATGCTCGGTTGGCTGAAATCCAGTGAAACAGGATAAAAGAAAAGAGAACAGCTTGGACTGTGTTCAATGTTTTAGTGATATTCTGCTTATGACTGCCAGCTTTCATTAATTTAATTGGTAGATTAACTCACTGAAGCTTTAATCCTGGTTAACATTTAACCCTCTTGTTGTTGTCATTGTTGAGGAACCTGAAGAATTCACAGCTTCTGGTCCAGAGCTTGTGAAGGTTACTTTCTGGACCACAACACTCCACAAAGCTCCAACTAGGCTGGCCAAAGCCAGACGTGCCATCCGAATAGTTCACATCAATTTTGCTTGAACCAGTTGTTAAAATTTGTTTCATTCACCAAACTGTTGTGGGGAGAGAAAATGAAAAGTTTTGCTTCACTCTCCCCTTCTGACTTGTGCACACTTTGATTCATTCCCAACCTCCCTGCCCAGCAATAGCATCAGGAAGCCAAAACTTTCCCAACCAATTCTGGCTTTGCTGCAGCCATTCATGCCCCGGGAAGGCTACGAAAGAGGAGAAAGGGGGTCAATTGCCACCTCATAGGCAAAGGACAGACAAGCTGGAAAGAATAAAAGGTGCATCAGTTCATTTCCAAGTTTGGACAAACAACATCCTTGCAGTTGTTAGCATATATCAAGGAAGCAGTTCATATTGCCTATCCATATTGCCTGTAACTCCCAAAAAAGCATCTCTGATGACATTGCAAAATCTACCTCTAATTTTTTTTAAATTGACCTATAAATCTTAGACCAATAACTCTTTGCTTTCTTGTACATCTTCCACATATGGAAAAAAGATCCTTCCTTGTCTTGACAATCCTAACATTGATTTAACTGATTTCGGTTCTATGATAGTTAATTGCTTTTAAACTTCGTATGCTGTCAGTTTTTAGCTATGCTGTTTCAATTGTTCTAAGATGCCTTGAGTACCATATTAGGAAAAAGTTGACATATAAATAATGGATAAGGTCTGGCAGAACTTAGAGATGTTACTTGGGTGACTACAAATCCCAGAATTATCCACTGATCGGGGAGGGATGGGGATCTCTCGGAATTGCACTCCGAAAAGCAATTTTTCCAAAGCTCTGATTCTGTGTGCTTGATCAGAAAGAATAGTCACTTCCTGTGGATTTTATCACAAAACCTTATGGAAAAGGCTTTATAAATTTGAAATGCAATTACAGAAAATGCAGGAAAGCAAGCAGCAAAGTCATGAGCTGGCATTTTGGCAGGGATGAAGCTGCTCTGCACCTACCCTCTTGTTGACCAGCATTTGGAAGAAATGTCTCCCATTATCCTCGTGTGCTGTGCAAGCTTGGGAACATTGCTTGTAAAGGCTACAACTTGAAGAATCCCTTAGAACCATTGGCTAACCTGGCTGGGGGGTTGTGGGAGTTGTAGGCAGATCAAATAACTTCCCAAAGTTCAGATACAGGCAGCCTTTGCCAGAAGTCCTGCTAAGCGTTCAGAGGAAGGATCTGTTCACTCAGTGGTAAACAAAATAAGGGAGTGTTGAGTTCAGGAAAACGGTGCCTTGCAGCAGTGCCCCCAGGCCATCAGAAGACCCTTTACCTTCCACCTCTACCCTACTGCGAATTACGGAAGAATGTCTTTTGCTCTGTGTTCCTACTCTGGGTCCTTACCGGCAAGCTATTTTTAGCTGCTATTAACCTCCTGCCTCCCACTGTTAGGGCCTCTCTGCCATTGCTGGAGGCCGCGGCCAATTTGTCTAATTAAAGAGAATTAAGGAAGAAGTGTCCCCAATTAAAGCAGGAGAAATCGTCTATTTTGGAGGTAGGTTTTTGGCCACGGGTGTCAAATAAAATTAGCCGAGATGGAGACCTGTTCCAGCTTTGAAGGGGTTCAAAGGAAAGAAGACTTCATTGCCTGGAGAAGAAGGACCTGGACTAATTGGAGATGGGCTTGATTTGTACCAGAAAGAGGCCTTGTAGACAGATTTCCAAGCAAAACCCCAAAGGCATCTTTTTTTAAAAAAAGGGGAAGCAATCTTTGAGTGCTGATGGGTCTTAGCATCTGTCTTAATATTCTACCTAAGACACAGTGAACATGTGTTTGTGTTTCGTAGTAATGCAGCATCAAAACTCTGGGGCATAATCTAAACTCCAGAGAATCTCAGTTAATCTTAACAAATTGAAAATTAGCTACCTCTTAACATGGTCTAATCAACTCTCAGGCCTTTTCCGCACGGCACTCTTATAGCGCAATTATTCCATTTTCAACCTCCTAGGGAATCCTGGGGTTCCAACTGGCCCCTCTCGAAGCTGCAAACCCCAGGATTCCCTAGGAGGTTGAAAGTGGAATAATCGCACTATAAGAGTGCCATGCGCAAAGGCACTCAGTGACCAGTTAGTGAGCTTGAGGTATGTACAGAGGAAGGAGGAAGGGAAGGAGGAAGAGGAGGAGGAAAAGGTGGTGGTGGTGGGATGATGATGATGATACATTTTATCCCACACCTTCCAACTCCTGATTTGGCAGAAACAGGCGCAGTTAATTCTCTTCCCAACTTTTCCAGCTGCTTTTAAAATGTCCCACCTCCATCATTACACTGTGACACTGTCTGCCAGTTTTCCTCTGTTAAATGTTTGGAGGGTATGCATTTCTTACCTGCACATCTCCTTGGTTCCTATTTTCTCAGCCTCTATATTTCTAGATGTACAGAACACCCACAAAAGGACCAGAGGTCTCCTTTCAGAAACTGTTCTGTGATGCCCTGGAATTTCCTACCACTAAGGAGCAAGAAACATGGCAAAGGAGACCACCATCGAGTTGTCTCAAACAAACTGGCAGTGACTGGAAGGTTTGGGAGGATGGCAGAAGCATGAAGGGGAGATAAAGGGGGAAACAAAAGCCTGAAGCATGCAAAGAAGAATGAGCCCTGGAGGTTGGAGCTATTTTGAAGGACTGAACAATGAAGTCTAAAAGGAGCAGAAATTCTCAGTAGTAGACAGAAGTTCTCCACGTAGCCACTGGAGGTCTCCAGTAACCCATAAATTCAGTCTGGTATCTCTACAGAAGCAAGTAGGACTGAACTTAGCCAAAATTGCCCAACACTTTGAGGTCTACGGTGAGATGTTAGTTCCTTGTTCACATTGAAAGCAGAATTGGAAGCAATTCAGTCATCTCCATTCATCCTAACCAGGGGTGATTTCTGGTGTCCCTCCAGCACATGGCTTGATACATGCCCTGGTTTGCTTGATGTGTACCCTAGTTATCCAAGTAGCTCTCTGGACAAGTTAGATGCTGACCATGACCTAGCTGGTGCCACACTCTGGAGGCAAGGAGTGGCATGGCGAGGGTAGGACACACAAGGGTGAAGAGGGACACACAAGCTGGGAGAGGTTGCAGCAGTTTGCTTTTTCCTGAGCCTATCGGAAAGGGCAAGACCCATCCCTGTTTATCATTTCTTATCCCCCTCCCCATTGAGTGAAGAATACTTTTGCATTTTGAATTCAGTTTGCAACAATTGAAATAAGCTGAGGACAAAGGGGGGAAATGGGAGGAAGAGAAAGTGAAACTGGGACATTTTAACAGTAGCTGAAAAAGTGGGATGATAGAGGATTAATTGAGACTATTCCTGCTGAATCTGGACAGTTAAGAGGGCTGGGTAGCACAGGATTGATGACTGCTTTCCTTGTCTGCAGACAGTAGACCAGCAAGAACTCAGCCGTTGGTAGGAAGCTCGGTAGCTCCTATATTGTGTTGGGGGAGAGCAAGAGGACTTCAGGATACCATCCTCACTCCCCTCCCTCTCTGATCTGATCCCTTTCCTCCCAAGATCCATGTTTTGCTTTTAAAAGCTGCTCTGCCCTGTTCTGTCACTTCGCTCTTCCTCACTGAGGTTTTTTGGAAACCCTTCAGAACTAGAGGATGGGGGGGGGCTTGGCTGATCTCCCAGCACAGATAAGACCTGGGCATGTGGCAAGGTGTGTGTGTGTGGAGGAGGGAGAAGAAGGCTAATATAATAGCCCGAGGGCAGCTGGAGAACAGCAATGAAAAGGCTCCTTTGCTATTTATTTACGTTGCTGCAGGCAGCCCCTGGAGAGGAAGGATGACTGGCAGGGATGAGGAGGCCTCGTTGTTGAAAGTAGGAGCAGGAGGAAAAGAAGAACCATCTTAGAAGATGTGTATAACCATGTTTTGGGAAGGATGCAGTCAGCAAATAGGGGAGAGAGGTCTGTGCCGTACCACATGATGGCCAGGTCTGCTTTGGCTCAACCTTGCCCCAGCATATATAGAATCTAGATTCTGGGGGACTTATGGTCCTCCCATACATTCAGCCGTTCTGATTTGTCAGGAGCAGTCCCGATTAATCCTCTGTCACCCTACTTTCTAAGCTGCTTTTATAATGTCCCAGTGTCTCTCTCTCCTGTTCCTCCTCCTCCCTTTGCTCTTTGTCTTCAGCACACTTCATTTATTACAAACTGAGTTCAAAGCACAGAAATAGTTTGCACTCCGTTAATTAGTAGGAAGAGAAAAGAGCAAAGGGTGGAATCTTGCCCTTCCCAGTTGGTCCAAGCAAAAGCAAACTGCTGCAGCCTCTCCTAGCTTACGTGTTCTTCCTCATTATAATTTTTGCCATCTTGACCATACTCTCATATTGATTGGCCACACATATCCCAGTTTTTATCTGCAAAATGTTAACGGCTATGCCCTCCAGATGTTGATGGACTACATCTCCCACCCTCCCTGAACATTGACTATGCGCTGGCTCTGGGGCTGATGAGAGTCCAACAGTAACAACAGCTGAAGAACCATAGAGGTCGCATCTCTGAAGATCTGTCTCTTCCAGATCTGGATTAAGTCTACTGCTATTAGTTGTGGCCGTTTCCACACTAGACTGTTATAGCGCTATTATCGCACTTTCAACATCCTATGGAATTCTGGGGTTTGCACTTTCAGGAGGAGCCTCTGTGGCCCCTTCCAAAACTGCAAACCCCAGGATTCCATAGAATGTTGAAAGTGGGATAATAGCGCTATAACAGTCTAGTGTGTAGAAACTGAACAGAAACAGGCTATCTCTAAATCCTGTATCGAGTAGGCAAACAAGTGAAGGACTGTTGTTGCTTTCACAACACGTTTGAGTTTGATGGGGGTATCTGGAGTAGAGAAACAGAATGCTGGAACAGATCAGAGTGTGGTGATGTTACTTTTTTGGACTGCAACTCCCAGAATCCCACAGCTGACTTTTCCAAGCTCGGAAACTAATAAACCTTTATGTCTGATTTCAGAGCTTGGGAAAACGGGTTTTGGACCACAGCTTGGAGGTTCTGGCAGTTGCTGTCCCAAAATGCAATCTTCCCAGCCTCGGACACGGCTCTTGTTTTTTACACCAGCCTTGGTCTTGCAAAGCCACCCACCCTTCCTTAGCCATGCCCACACTCTCCTTTTTTTTTTGGCAAGGCCCATTCTTTAAAGCAACAGACAGTTAACTTCAATATATCATATTTATAGCTCCAAACAAGGAGAAAATGGTGCCTCGCTCCCAGTTTATTTATTTATTTATTTGGTTTAACACACAAGCGACTAATAGGCTTTGTAAAATAAATTCTAAAACGGTGCCGTGCCCAGAGCATAATTATCTTTTATTTATTTATATATTTATTTGCAATATTTATATTCCGCCATTCCACAGTGCGTTCTCCCAGGAAGCTATATATAACATAACAACTCAGGGCTGTTGTTGTTTTTTGAAGGCTCACTAAAATATATGAAATGAAGTAAATCCAAACAGCAGCAACAGCTAACTTGACAAAGTCTTGGAAAGCTCCTGAAGCTACCTGTTTAACGCTTCTTTCTCATAAAGTGGTTTCAATCAACAAAGAGCAGAGGCCAAGCCAAACAGCTCTTGGGAAGATGCACAGCAACCGGTATGAGAAAGCTCCATCCCTGGAAACTATCCACCAAACCTCTAAAGGCAAGACAATTGTGTGCATGTGTTGGGGTAAGTGTGTTTCATGTAGGAAGAAATGTTTCTGAGTTGTGCAGGGACTAACCTGAACTGAAGGTCAAGTCGGAGGTCAGGAACCAGTAATGAGCATGGTGTGGTAGTTTGAAACGTTGGACTACCACCCTGGAGACCAGAGTTTGGTTCCCTCCTCACCCATGGAAACCCATTGGGTGACCTTGGGTGCATCACACACTCTCAGAAAACCTTGTGATCGGTTCACCTTAGGGTCCTCATAAGTCAGACATGACTTGAAGGTGCACAGCAATGACAATTGAAGGATCCCGTCTCCCTTGATGAGCCCATTAGAGTTCTAATATTTTTGGAGAGGCCCTTCTCTCTGTCCCACCATATTCTCAGAGCTGTTGGATGGGAACAGGGAGAGGGTCTTCTTTGTGGCTGCCCCCAGACTCTGGAACTCCCAAGTGAGGCTGGAATAGCCCCATCCTTACTCTCCTTCTGCTGGCGAATCAAAATGCCACCAGACTTTTAGAAATTGACTGTGATGGGCTTTTAGCAGCATGGTATGCCATTTTCTTGGTGTGTCTATTGTCTTTTAGGGAGCCAGCATGGTATAGTGGTTTGAGCATTGGACTGCGAACCTGGAAACCAGGGTTCAATTCCCTGCTTCAACCATGGAAACCGGTAGGCACATTACAAACTCTCAGCCCCAGAAAACCCTGTGATTGCTTCACCTTAAGGGCCATTTCTGCACTAGCCTGTTATAGCGCGATGATTCCACTTTCAACATCCTCTGGAATCCTGGGGTTTGCAGTTTTGGGAGGGGCCAGCAGGCCCCTCCCGAAACTGCAAACCCCAGGATTCCAGAGGATGTTGAAAGTGGAATCATCGTGCTATAACAGGCTCGTGCGGAAATGGCCAAGGTTGCTGTAAGTGGGAAATGACTTGAAAGCACACAACAACAACAATATAGTATTTTAATAAATTTTAGTGGTTTTAATTTTGTAACTTCTTTAATAACATCTCTATTTTTAAACCAATCATTCTGTACAGTTCTTACTTCATCTTTTTTTCACAATATAGGCTGCCTTGAGGCCCTTTTGGAGGGGGGAAAGTGGGATATAAAGGAATAATGTAATAACAATAAAATAATAGAAGGTTGCAGGGCCACATCAGCTGTAAATACTGCAATTAGAAGCCTGAGCTGGGAAGGAGGGGTTCATTTCTAGTTGATCCTATTGTATCTCTGTGTGGCGGGCTATGGTCATTTCCGCACTACACTGCTATAGTGCTATTATTCCACTTTCGACAGCCTGTGGAATTCTGGGGTTTGTAGTTTAGTGAGGCCAAAACGCTCTGTGGCTGAGAATTCTAAAGGTCTCTCCCTAAACTGCAAACCCCAGGATTCCATAGGAGGTTGAAAGTGGAATAATAGCACTATAACAGTGTAATGTGGAAATACAGGTTAAGGTGAACAGCAGCCATTTACAGACCTCCTTACTGAGCATGCACAGACAGCAAAATAGTGAAAAAAGGTAAAATCAAATAAGCCAGCTACCCCACTATGTTAAAAAAAAAAAAAAAGCATAGAGCTATAGGTTTTGGCCAACAAAATGGAAATCATTAAAAAAAAAAAGGATGCTACTGAAAGAAATTGGATTGTCCCTGCCATCATATTTCCAGTTTCTATGTATGGTTGTCAAAGGTAGGCGGTGAAGAAAGCTGATAGGAAGAAGATCAGCTCATTTAAAACGTGGTGCTGGAGAAGAGTTCTACAGATACCCCTGCCTACTGAAAAGACAGCTCATAGAATCCTAGAATCATAGAAATGTAGAGTTGGAAGAGACCCCAGGGGCCATCCAGTCCAACCCCCTGCCATGCAGGAACACCCTCAAAGCACTCCAGACAGATGACCATCCAGCCTCTGCTTAAAAACCTCCAAGGAAGGAGCCTCCACCACACTCCGAGGCAGCATCTTCCACTGCCGGACAGCCCTGACGGCCAGGAAGTTCTTCCTGAGGTTCAGGTAGAATTGCCTTTCCTGCAGCTTGAATCCATTGCTCCTTGTCCTGGTCTCTGGAGCAGCAGAAATAAATGGGTTCTAGAGCAAATCCAACCCGAACTCTCCCTAGAACCAAGATGACTAAACAGAAGGTGTTGTACTTTGGCCATACCATAAGAAGACGTGACTCACTAGAAGAGATCATGATACTTGGTAAGATGGAAGGCAGTAGGAAAAGAGGGAGACTGCATTACAGATGGATAGACTCATTCACCTGTCCCTGAATCTGCAAGACCTGAGCATAAGCAGTTAACAATGCAACAACAAGTGAAAGAAAATGTTGCTCTTGGGTGCCCAGGGGCCCATCTGCTTTGTTAACTGATGTGCAACTGTATTTTGAAAGAAAGACATTTCCTTCTCAGACAGATGGTCGTTCTTGCTGGGGGAATTTTTCTTTCTCTCCTCCATCCTCCAACCTCATTGCAAGACCTGATTTGTCCTCTGCGTGATTCTTTTCTTTCTCCACCCCCGCGAGCTCCGTCTCACCCCAGCTTCGTATAACACGATAACGGTGGGGACCTCTGGCAACAATAGGGGGATTGTGAAGCCAAGAAAGACGAGGAGGGAGATATAATAGAGACATCTCGGAGGGATGTGATTTTGCCGACATCCAGGGCCTGACCTCCATAGCTCCTTCCATTGTGAGCTTTTATGCCCAAAATATGATTTCCAAAAGGGATTAACAACTTCAAAAGGCAACCAGGCTTTGATGCCAGCGCTCTTAAAACCTTCATTCAAATCTTTTTAGCGAGGTTCTATATATATTTTATTTCGAGCAAACCTGATTAAAGTTCCCCATTGTCCTTAATGACATGCTTCTGTCCTCTCATTTAAAAAAAATAAAATAATTATAATACTAAAAAGTAATAGAGAAAACTTTTCTTTCTTTCTTGGATCCTAAGTGCTTTTGAAAATGGAAATTTATATTATATTTGATTCTTCTCTTCCCTTTTGGTCTTGCATGATGGCTAGTAAAATCACGAGAATCCTTGTATTCCAGTTTGCATGGAACAAGAGAAACAATTGCAACTGGGAAGTAAAAGTTATATGATCCTAAAATCATACAGTTGGAAGGGATCATAAAGGCCATCTAGTCCAACCTCCATCATAGAGGAAGACACAACTAGTGCTCCTAATAATGCCCATCCACCCTCTGTTGAAAGACCTCTGGAGTCCACCTTTCTCTGAGGACCATCTATTCCACTGTTGAACAGCTCTTACAGTCGAGAAGTGCTTCCTAACATTTAGGTGAATCTTTTTTCTTGTCATTTGAATCCACTAGTTTGTGTCCTAATCTCTGGAGCAGCAGAAAACAAGATCACTCCATCTTTCAGATATTTAAAGATGGCAGTCACATCATCTTTCAGTCTTCTCCAAGCTAAACATACCCAGATCCTTAAGTCGTTCCTCATAAGGCTTGGTTTCCAGATCTTTTATCATCTTGGTGACTCTTCTCTGGACACGTTCCAGCTTGTCGGTATCCTTCTTGAGGTTCTTCATGCTTTTAAAAGTCACCTCTGTTTTGTCACAGGTTGTACAGATCTGTATAAACATCTCCCATTCCTGAGACTTACCCATAGGCACCTATACAAAGTGATGGACGTCTGCCCTTAATGATGATGTCCACCATTAATATGTTGGGACCACAGCTACAGCCATCGTCTGTATTCTGTGGCTATAGCACTAAGAAGTAGCCAAAGAACCACACTAAATCCCCTATGACTTTGTGTGGCTTGACTTTTTTTTTTTTTTAACTGGTTTCCATGTACTCCTGAGCAGGAAGACCAAAATCTTTCCCAGTTTGCTTGTAGCTTCTTTGGGGCAGAGATTGCCTCTGGCTTGTACGGGTTCGGTCTCCTTTGGATGTGGAAACCGGTCAACCAGGTCAACCAGGGCAGGAATGACCCCGCCGTCTAGTGGATGGAGGTCAGCTCAGTTAGGTGTAATTGGGAAAGGTCATATTTCCTGGACAGACAGCCACGGATGGAGAGTTGACCCTTCACCTTTGATGTCATGCAGGATTGATGGCTCCCATATGCTCCCAGGCACATAAAAAGACTGTGCTGGTCTTCATGCTTTTTAAAGCAGTACAAGTTCTGAAGAATACAAGAAGTGGAGGATAAACATCTTTCAGTCTCAGGATGTTAAAGGCATACCTCTACAGATGCATAAAATGAACTTATATCAGACTCATTCCCACTTCTTGGGAATTTAATTTTTTTTAAAGTAAGTTTCTAGATCTCATTGTTGCAGAGGCATCCTTGCAATCCATCTGACTCCTCACCTGGTGTGACATAAAGAGCATGAATTCCAGATTTGAAATGGGACTCTTGGATCCAGTTCCTCTCCAGCTCACTGTAGTCCAAGGACCTTTCAATAGGTGGTTTATTTGCAAACCAGTGATAACTTTCATTCCCAGTGGTGGTGTGAACATACTTTTTTTTCCTTTGGTTGGCATTGCCTTGCCACTGAGCCAAGTGGCACAAGCAAAATTATGGATGAGTGGGTGGGGAAATGTTTACCCCCCTCACCCCTACTTCGACCAAAGCAGACTAAATACAGGAAGCGGTGGGTCAAGCCCAGTGACTGCTTGCCTAAGCAGGCGGCAAGGAAAAGAGAAGGCGGCGGCAATACTGGCCTGGGAGTGACCCTCAGGCATTCGCTTCTGCCCCGGCTGACTCCATTAACTGCCAAGCCAAACAGTACAAATAGCATCATTTAGGAACCGGCTGAGCTCTAACTCTGCAAAGGGCAGACGCTGCACAATTAGCGGGAGAGAGAGGGGCTCTCAGAGCAAAATATTCGTCCTTTCCCCTCCGCACCCCCTCTTGTCCTTGTTCAAAAGGGCTTTTGTTTCGGTTGAGGCGCCAGAATCTAAAGTGGGGCTGTATGCATGGGGCGGGCGGGTGGGTGGGAGGCAAAAAATGACAAGAAGCCAGAGTATATGTACATGTCGGCACATGTGTCTTCGGGCACATATTTAGGACTTATGGCTTTCACGAAAAGTCATAATACCCCAAGTTATATTATTATTTCGTCTTCAGCGTGTCTCCTCCAAGTTAAAAGAATAACTCATCTTGCATCTAAGGAAACAGATTGATATCCACGAAAGCTTATGCTAAACTAGAAATCACTTCGTCTTAAAGGTGTTGCTAGAATCCTAAACCCCCATTTTCCTTTTGCTACTGCAACAAACACGGTTGAAAACAGTTGCAAGACTGCCATTGTATTTGACATCTTATTTCTCAATGTGTAGAAGTGGTGATGATGATACGATATAGGTATAGGGTTGCCCACATGCCTTATTCTAAGAGTTGTCCCTAATTTGATGGACAGAAAGCTTGTCCCTTAGAGGGCCAGTAGGTGTCCCTTATTACAAGGGATGTCCCCTATTTGAGAATTGGAAAGCTTTTTTCCTTTCCTTTCATCTGAATGAGATGCCCCCCAAATCCTGTATTTTGGAATTCAGGCCCTCCACAAAGATGGAAATGTGTGCATCAGGTAATTTTTTTGAATGTGTTAATTTTACGGAGACACACATGGCTAAGTTAAATGAAATCAATATGTTCATTTGAGATTTACACCAAACATGGAGTCGTTAGTAGCGACTTCCTGACTGCCAACCCTGCATGTCATGAATTGCAACTGTCTCTCGTTGCAACTTTGAAAACCTGTCAACGCTATATAGGTACAACTTGGTGGACCATACACTCTGGATGTCCCATCTTCTTCCATCTCATCATTTTTGTTGGGTTCTTTTAAATCATTTTTTTAAACTGGCTTTAATCTTTTATTGATAGTTTAATTACTTTCTAACTTTTGTATTTTGCATGAATTTTAATTTTTTTTTAATTTGTTGGAAGCTTCCTTAAGCTCCAAACTGGGAAAACAGTGGCGCAGACGTAAATATCATGATCAGCATCATCTTCTTGTTCTTTCTTACTGTTTTATATTAACTCCAAACCATGCCTTGCCCCGTATGAGGGGGATGCCCCCTCCCTTCCTGCCATCCATACCTTACACAGGTGCTTTGTACCTGGTTGGACCCCCTCACATTCACCTTTGTGGCTGCGTGTCTTGGTTTCACTGCTCTAGGGAAAACTGAGCCTCTTCCAGCTTCTAGGAGCCCTAATCCCATGGCTGGTACATCCCAAACTTAATCCTGCTCTAAGCTCTTTAGAGATTGTTTGCTCAGGGGAATCCTTGAACTCGCAATTGGGAGAGGCGGGGAACATGTGGTTTCTTGGCAATCTCCTTTGGGTCTTTGGCAGGATTTAAGCGTTTGGGGTCTTTCGTTCACTGCTGTGCTTGACGGATGCACAGGCAGTGTGCGCCCGGGAGGGGACACCCACCCCCTCTGCAGATCCTTTTGCATTGGGGCCCTTCCCCACATGAGGATCATAACAATGGGATTAGAGCCAACGCATGCCCTCCCCCTCCCTCCACATGTGTGTTTTCAGATACGAACATTTCACTTTCTCTTCAGGTGCTATTTAACATTCTGCTTTTGGGTCTTGCCTGGGTTACTCATTGTTTTCCTTGACATCTATACTGCACTTCTGGCTTTTCAATGCACTGTTACATATATGAGCTTAAGCACTAGGCACCTCTTTCAGGCCAAGGGCTGAATTCGTCCTCAGAGTGCTTCAGGGAAGAGGATGTTTTCATGGTGAACATGACCCAAAAGCAGATAGCTTGGGGTCAAAAATACCGGCATATTTTAACTGAAATATCTGACTGCCAGAAACAAAACCTAAGGAGAGACATTTTAACCTTCTCTAATGGGAAAAAAACTCAGGCAGAAGGTGGGAAAATACTATGTCATCAAAGGGATGTGGCCATCTTGGGAAACCCAGATGGATTGGAACTCCAGGAAGCCTAGATTTTGTCCCCAGAGCCTGGCATTCCCCTTCTCCTTGCTTGCGACAAACCAGGAAGGTGGAATCATTTTATGATCTCCACATTGGAGAAGTTGGTGGTTTGTCTAGGGTCATTCAGGCTAAAGGCAGACCATTGATTTTCTCCAAGAATTGAAGAGGAGATGACAACAGATTGTGGCTTGTGATGCAGATGCTCATATAATCACAGAATCATAGAGTTGGAAAGGACCCAGTAGGCCATTGAGTCCAATGGGTTGCTCGGTGCAGGAACTCCCAGCTGGAACATCCTCGGTGGGTAGCTGTCCAGCCTCTTTCTGAAGACACCCAGGGAAGAAGACCCCATCACCTATCTAGGATTCACATCAACAAAATGTTAACTGTCTGGAGTTTCACATCACACCTGGCTTGCTTCCAATCATACATAATCAGTAAACTATTTCCATTGCTGCTACAGAGCTCCTTAAGAGCTGCCCTTTGGGGAAGCTTTGCTTCTGTTCTTTCTCCTCCCCTCTTTCCTCTTGGTTGAGACTTATCTTTTATTGTTACAAAATCATCATCAGCTTCTTCTTCCTCTTCAAATATTATTCTTAAAGGACACAGGAAGAAGAAGAGGAAGAAGAGGGATGCTGTGGCTTTAAAGGAACGAAGGAAGGAAGGAAGGAAGTGGGGGGAGGCCAACTTGCAGCTTTGCGGCACCTGTCAAAGGTTTTCAGAAGGCGGCTAAGAAAAATGGAAGTGAAAACCGCCTTCATTAACATAAAGCCATTTAGGTGATCAATGGTCCCAAGCCGTAAACAACGATTTCAATCCATAGAGCGGTTGATTGGGCTTTGCCTCTCTCTGGCTCGGCACGATGGCTTGGCTGACAGTAGGGAAGAAAAATGTTGCGATTGACCCAGGAGTGGAGCGCAGCCTGGAAAATTAAAAGCGCCGGAGAGGGAGAAAGCAGAGAGGGGGCTAAGAGGTTGGAGGCAACAAGAACAACAGGACAGAGAGCCAGAGCCAGGCGGACTGGCCATGACATCAATGGGTGCCCCTCAAAAGAAGGGCACAAGGCCCTCCCAAAGTACTCCTCTCTTAGCTGAGTGGGGTCTTGAGTCACCTCTATGTAGAGATGTCCCTGTTTTGAGGTGTGTCTAGATGTTGTTGGACTTCCAAGATGGTTGACACCATAGCCACCAGCAGGAATTTCTTCCTAACGTTAAGGTGGATTCTCCTTTCTTATTATTTGAATCCGCTGGTTCCGTTCCTACCCTCGGAATCATACAGTCCAACATTTCCCAGATGAAGACCAGGATAATTATGGTCAAGCAACATCAGAGTGTGATCCAGATAGCAGAAAGTTTCCAATGAAGGAAAACACATAAACTAGGAGAGGCTGCAGCTGTTTGCTGTTGCCTGAGCAAACTGGGAAGAGCAAGATTCCGTCTCTTCTTTCCTCTCCCCTCTGCTGAGTTAACTGAGTGCAAACTGCTTCTGCCCTTGGGACTCAGTTTGTTGCAGCTGAAGTAAGACAAAGAGAAAGGGAAAAAGTGGGAGGAGGAAGAGGAAGAGGAAGAAGCCAGGATGCTATCGAAGAAGCTGAAAAAATAGGACAACAAAGGATTCACTGGGACTGCCCTTGCCAAACCGGAACAGTGGGAAAGTATTTGGCATCTGGGAAGGCCAAGGAAAATAGACAGATAGCTAAGAAGGATGGAAGGAAGGAAGGAAGGAAGGAAGGAAGGAAGGAAGGAAGGAAGGAAGGAAGGAAGGAAGGAAGGAATTTGATTATTGTTATTTGTACCTGTGCCTGAAGGCAAATGTATAATATATAACTGCCAGGCTATAATTGCTACTGGTAGGAAAGATGATGGTGCCACTTTGTTGGTCTTCCTGGATCTCTCAGCAGCTTCTGATACCATTATTGATCATGCTAATTCACTGGAATGGCTTGTAGGATGGGAATAGGAGGCTACAATGGTTCTGCTCCTACCTGGAGGGCCAGTTCCAGAGAATGACAATATGTTATACTTGGGGTTTTGCAACAATTTATATAGTTAACTAGCATATATACCCAGCGTTGCCCAGGATTATATTTTCTCATAGGTAATACTTGTTAGAAAGATTTGAGATCCTGTGCCTCTAATTCCCCAGACTGTCTTGTCCAATACCTGTAATTTTTCCTCATATTCCCCAATCCGATCTGTATTCAGAGTTATTAATGTACAGAGCTTGGGTTCTTGAGGGAATACAGTGCCCTCCTCCTTGCTGCTAGGCCTCATCTCCATAGCAGCTAGCCTATTCAAGGCGGACACATTTGACTGAGGCCCAAGAGCTCTGTGGCAGAGAATTCTAAAGGCTTCTCCTAAACTGCAAACCCCAGGATTCTATAGAATCTTCTTAGGCAGTCAATTGCATGAGGTCTTCACCCGACGCAGCCAATCGTATGAGGTCTTTGCTTGACACATACAAACAGACCAATTTTGACTTTTATATATTAGATTATTGCTATGCTTTGGTAGCACCATCTGAGATTTCACTCATACTGTGGCCTTTGTGAGAATGAATCGCGTCCTTGTATTGCTGTCCCCCTGCACCGTTATATAAAGGGGTGTATAGAGTGGGCCCATTTTTGCTGGGGATCCTATCTGTGGATGACACTTAAAATTCACTGTCTGCCTTGCTTCCTAATGTGGGCATTTTGTTCCCATTGGTCCTTCAGAGTGACCCAAGGGGGCCCTGAAGAAGCACAACAAACCACACTATCGTATTAACATGGAAGGTGTTGCCTCTCTACAACCAACTTTTTGTCCTCCCCTCCCCGTTCCCTTCTCGCCTTTCCTCCTGCTTCCCAACACTTGAAGGTCAAAAGCAATATGGGACCCCAGCCACATTTTTCTCCGCCACAGCATGGAGCGACCTTCAGCCACATCGGAGTTCCCCTTTTGTTCCATTAAACGGCATAATTAAGAATTACGGCAGAGCAGGCGTCTCCGTTTCCAGGAAAGTGGCATCATACTCCTCAAAAATGCAGCCAAGAGAGCGGCCGTATTTTTTGGGACCTTTCCACCACCTGCCTCTCCTCGCAAAGCACAATAAACTTTGCCATTATGACGGGGTTCTGCTGGAGGACCATAGATCAAAGTCTCGTGTCCCGATCCCAGCTCCAGTCCTGGGCTGCGATGCCGAGGTCTATCAGAAAATGAAGGGCAATGTGCAACCAGAGGGACTTGCGGTTGTAAGCCTCGCAGCTTGAATGGACGACCTCGGCCTTCTGATTAACATTTGGATTCATATCTAAAAGTGGATGCCATCTGTCTGCATTGGATTACTTTCCACTCGATGCCTGTTTGGAATTTGGAGTCCATCCGTGTTCTGATGCAGCTAGCCACAGAATTACACTGACCTAGAGGTGGATTAGGGTGCACTTGGACAAATCTAAACAGGCCAGGCGTGAGAGAGGCTTTGATCCTGGCAGGCAAGAGTGCCCAAGGAGGGAGGTTGCATTGCAGCAATACCACTGCTATATGTGGCAGATTTTGGGGAAACAATCTACAGTCTCTTATATTGAATGGTATCTGCAATGGTATCTCCTTGTACGAACCTGCCAGAGTCTTATGATTCTCCCAAAGGAGGATTTCCCCTTGGGGCCACCACCATTACAGGTCCATCTGGTGAGGATATGAGGGAGAGCCTTCTTCTCAGTGGCTGCTCCCACCCTCTGGAATTCCTTTCCACGAGAGACTAGGCTGCCCCCTTTTTGCTCTCCTTTTGCACCGGGTGAGAAGTGGCATATAAATGGAAAAAATAAACGATAAGGTATATGATTTTTTTCTCCCCACCTTTCCCTTTCTTCTCTTTTTCTGGAAATATGAGAAATCAGATTTTTTGACAGAGTGAAGAAGGCTGGTTGCACTATTTCCAAATTTGCTGGTATGGCTCCATGTTGTGCTTTCATTTCTCTCCTGCTCCAAGTACAAAACCTCTGTCCTCATTCTTAGTTTTTGCTTTCCTTCACCATCATCCTTCTCCCACGAAATAAAAGTGGAGCCTCAGGCCATTTCCGCACTAGCCTGTTATAGCGCAACGATTCCACTTTCAACATCCTCTGGAATCCTGGGGTTTGCAGTTTCAGGAAGGGCCGGCCAGCCCCTCCCGAAACTGCAAACCCCAGGATTCCAGAGGATGTTGAAAGTGGAATCGTCACGCTATAACAGGCTAGTGCGGAAATGGCCTCAGTCTGCACTGCTCACCTTGTGACTGTCTTCCAAATACCTTCCAACAACGTTCTGCCACTTGGTTGCAATTGTTGGCAGATATTTTTTAGAAATAGCAGAAGTTTGCTTTGTAAACTGTCTAACTGACTGGGTAGTAGAAGGCAGAAGACAATTCCAAAGCTGCTTTTTCCATCCTTTATTGTCCAGTGCAATGGTGGAGCTTGGAGTGTGTGGAGAGGGGGCAGGAAGGAGTGTGGCCACAGTATGTGGGGTGTGGCCACGGTGCATGGGGTATGGCCATGGTGCATGGGGGTGTGGCCAGAGCATGTGGGGGCATGGCCAAGAGCCGGAACACCCCGAAAACAGTGCCGCCCTGGGCAGTGTCTTCCCTGCCCTCCTACCCGGTCCTACAGGACTGGTTTAGTGTCTTTTTCCTCCTTGCTACTTGTCTCTCTCTGCAGCTTTTCTCCATTCTCTAGCCCTAGTTGCTGCTGGTTGTTTTCTCTCTCACTTTCCTATTTTCTACATTAGGGGGAAAAGAGCAGAGATGTTTTTATATTGGCTGATGAAAAAACAAAATGCCTGAGTTATGAAGAGGAGCTGCTGCAGCAGCAAAGGAAGGAAAACTTGGAGTGGATTTCTTTTAGGGAAGACCTAGACTCTCCTAGACTTTTAAACCACGGTTGTGGAAATAGATACAGGTGCTTGCCAAGCAAGAAATGATGACAATATTTAGTTTTCAGAAAGAGAGTAGCAGTAAGTTTAGGATCATCAGGACAGGGGCATCTGTGATATTAGCCCTCTCTTTACTTATGCAGAAAGGGCAGGTTGCCACTTGGGTGGAATGGGAAAAGCACTCTGCTTGTGTTCACATGCACTTGCCCTATATTCTTGCTTACTAGTAGAACAGGCATAATTTGTAGAACTCTTGCTCAGAGTGTAGAAATACAGAATTTCTTTAGGAAAATTTCTATGTGGGAAGAGCTTTATTTGTCATTGTAGGGTGTCTTCAAGTCATTTCTGAGTTATGGTGACTCTAAGGCAAACCTATCAGGGGATTTTCTAGGGGCTAAGAGTTTGTGGCATGCCCATAATATGTGCTGTATATTTTAAAGTCAGAAATGACTTAAAGGCACACACAATAACGGCCATTTCCACACTAGACTGTTATAGCGCTACTATTCCACTTGCAACATCCCATGGAATCCTGGGGTTTGCAGTTTCGGGAGAGGCCGGCCGGCCCCTCCCTAAACTGCAAACCCCAGGATTCCATAGGATGTTGCAAGTGGAATAACAGCGCTATAACAGTCTAGTGCGGAAATAGCCTACAACAAATATTTTTGCAGGCCCAAATAGATTTCCACGCTGATGCAAAAGTAGCCTGTGCTTGCTCTGTATATTTGAGACAACTTAATCTTCAGAAACCGGCACCTCCACTGCATGGAGATAAAACCTTATTACTCACAATGATCTGTAGATGAAACTGTTATTAATGGTAGAGCAACAGAGCCCAGTGGGGGAAAAAGTTGGCAACCTTATGACCTGAGTAAGTGTGCTTCATGCAGTTGCTGATTCCCACACCTTTTGCCTTCCAAAAATCCTCCTCTCTCCACATAACATGTCACAATTACATCTGGTCATAAATACCTGAGAGGGGTGGGTGGGATTTTCTTCTGAATTCCACATGCACAAAAGCCAAAATTTAGCGAGGGATGCCGAGTGGAGTGGGTGTGGGGGCTTGAGAAAGCAAGCAAAGAGAAAACAAATTAAATCTGAATAAAAATATGATTAGTGCCGGGGATGGGTGGATGACAAATTAGAGCTCTAAACTTTGCAATATAAAGCTATTTCCCATGATAAATGGGCCCAGACAGTAATCAATGGCTTTAATCCATACGATGGGAAATAGCGTCCTGGAGTCTTGATTTGGAGTTTGGAGAAGGGTGGCGGATTTTCCCAAAGACAAATGTTTTCTCCATTGACCAGCCCGGGCTGGAACGGGTGGCGAACAGAATTTAATTACCAGGTACCCTCACAGCGCGATTCATTCTTCCTTCGGAATGAAACTTCATTGGCAAGATGGATGGCTACTGCTGATGGGTGCCGAGTGCAGTTCAATCTTAGCCAGATTTATGGCCTGTAGAAATTTCACTAGATTTGTTTTGTTTAAAAAAAAAAAAAAGGTAGGAGAAATGGGTGGGGGTTTGCTACAGCAGGCACAAGATCCTCTCTCTCTCTCTCTGACACTCTCTCAGAACTGATGGCTTGCTATCTATCATTCAAAGTATGATAATCCAAGGGTGGAAGGTGGAATCTTAGAATCTTAGGCCATTTCCGCACTAGGCTGTTATAGCGCTATGATTCCACTTGCAGCATCCTATGGAATCCTATGGAAGCCGCCAACATCCTATGGAAGCCACCTGGCCCCTCCCGAAACTGCAAACCCCAGGATTCCATAGGATGTTGCAAGTGGAATCATAGTGCTATAACAGTCTAGTGCAGAAATGGCCATAGACTTGGAAGTGGCCATAGGGGTTATCTATTCCAACCCCCAACCATGCAGCAACACACAACTAAAGCAGCCCCGAAGGATGCCCACCCAACTTCTGTTTAAAGGCACCAGAAAATGAGAGTCCACCACAGTCTGCAGCAGTAGCTCTTACAGCAGAGGAGTTCTAATGCTAAGGTGGAATCTCTTTTCTTGTCATTTGAATCCATGAGTTTTTGAAGCAACAGAAAACCAGCTTGCTCCATTTTCTACAAGACATTCCTTCAGATATTTAAAGATGGCTATCGTGTCACCTCTCCATCTTCTCCAAGCTAAACATACCCAACTCCCTAAGTCTTTCCTCATGAGACTTGGTTTCCAGAACTTTTGCCATCTTGGTCACCATCCTCTGGAAACATCCCAGTTTGTCAATATTGTTCTTGAACTGTGGTACCCAGAACTGGACACAGGTGAGGCTCCAGGCTTTCATAAGCTGTTGTGGGAGAAAAACTGGGTCTAATTGTCAAGGAACTGGTCTTATGCTTTACATCCTTCACTCCAATTGGGGGCCATTTCCACACTAGACTGTTATAGTGCTATTATTCCACTTTCAACATCCTATGGAATCCTAGGGTTTGCAAGTTAAAGAGGGGTCTGCAAACTCCTGCAGCCAGTACTAGGTTGTGCATTCTTCCTCCCTGATAACTTTTGCCATCTTGACCACAATCTGATGTTGCTTGGCCACCTGTTTTCATTTGTGAAATGTTGGAGGGCATATCTTTTTTTATTTTATTTTTTCTGTCTGAAAAAGGGACTTGACTGTCTTGAAAGCTTGCATAGCTGTTGGTCCTTTTGGGGTTGGCCTGAAAAAGGTATTTCTCCAGTATAGATTTCTAGGTTTCACCAGTGATAAACAGAGTCAAGCTTGGGTCCCACTGCAAACACAGGAAGTGCTGCAAGCAAGAGATTTCTATAGCTGCAAAATGTTGAAATTTTTCTTTGCCGTATGAGTCTGGGTGGTGATCTCAGGCAGCGGTGGTAGTGGGGAGGAATGATCAGCAAAGCAAAATGAGGTGGTGGTGGAGAGATCAGAGGCTCTGAAAGGGTTGGGGGGGGGTTGTTGGAACATGGAAGTGTGCAGTAGAGTTTTTCCCCATCAGCCAACCCTACCATAATGAGGGGCTTGTGAAAATGACAGGGGATGTCTGGGAAAAGAGGAGGGGGCAATTAAGCCGTCAGCAGAGACACAGCAAGGGTGGGTGGGGGCGGGCCCCCCTGTGTTTCATGCCTGGCTTCCTCCAGGCGGTTAATTGAGCTGTCTCATTAAGGGAAAGGAGGGGGGACTTTGACAGCTTTTGAGTGCTAATTCCTTAATGGGTCCCTCCTCCTTTTGCTGTTAGATTCTGGAATTGAACAATTCCCCCTCCCTTTGGAAAAGATATAATCATCATCATCATCATCATCATCATCATCATCATCATCATCATCATCCCTCGTGTGAGAATTTGCGTCAGCGCTGACTATGTAAGAGGAATAATCTCTTCCCTGCTAAGGGCCTCTAAGGGTTCAACTTTGGTTTTCAGAAACTCCAGCATCTCAAGTTGAGGGCCCCTAGGCATGTGCTGAGCATGGCCCTTGGGGCAATGGATACAAGAGAAGCAAAAGTTGTGCCGTGTTCTAGAAAGGCACTAAAAGGAAAAATGTCTTCAAGAGTAGGGAGAATGCAGAGAATCGGCAGTCAAGTGCGTGCTTTGCAAATACAGGTATGCTTTCTGCACTAGACTGTTATAGTACTATTACTCCACTTTCAACATCCTATGGAATCCTGGGGTTTGCAGTTTAGTTTTGCAGTTTGCAAACCCCAGGATTCCATTGGATGTTGAAAGTGGAGTAATAGCATGACAACAGTCTAGTGCGGAAATGGCCTTTAGTGGATGTGTTCCTGGACATTGCTTTAACAGAAAATTTGGCACCAAAAGAAGAAATAACATGGGGAAAAGAAAAACAGGATAGGTTCCTGCACAACAAAAAAGGAAAGCAGTTTCTTTCCATTTGTTTCAGCAGCTTTTGGTTCGTAACTAACAATATGCAGCTGTGAAATGAAACCACCAGGACAGGGAAGTCTTGCACAAGTAATTGTGTCTATTTTGAACCTTCTAGAGATCACTTGAAGACCTGTTCTAAAATGCATCCGGGAGTCACTTTTTCTTTCCGCAGCCTCCAATTTTCTTAGGACCTCCACTTTGGAGGCCAAACTGATAGATGTATGCTTCCTTCCTTCCTTTTACATGTTGGAGACTAGCTTGAAGCCAACCTATCTTCTTGTTGTGTGCCTTCAAGTCATTCCTGACTCATGGCAATCCTAAGATGAACTTATCATGGGGCTTTCTTGGCAAGGTTTGTTCAGAGTGGGCTTGCCTTTGCTTTCCTCTAAAGATGAGAAACTGTGGCCATTTCTACACTACACTGTTATAGTGCTATTATTCCACTTTCAACATCCCTTGGAATTCTGGGGTTTGTTATTTACTGAGGTCCTCTAAATGCCCCTCCCTAAACTGCAAACCCCAGGATCCCACAGGATGTTGAAAGTGGAATAAGACCCCTATAACAGTCTAGTGCGGAAATGGCCTGTGACCTGCTTAAGGTCACCCAGTGGGTTTGTATGACTGAGTGGACATTCAAATCCCAGTCTCCAGAGTTTTAGTTCAGTGCTCAGACCACTAACCCACTACATTACACTGACTTTCTGCTCTCCCCTTGTCTCTGTTTTGCTATTCCAATGCATGCTCAGTTTGGGATTCTGGGAACAGCTGCTGTTTACCTTACCCGTTGTAATTAGGTGCACACAGATATGACAAGATCAGCTACAACAGAATCTTATTCTTTCCCAAGCTTTATTGCATTATTTACTGAAATCAAAAAGTAGTGGTTTAGTGTTAATTTTATTAATTATGTAGCTTGAGAGTTCTAGACGGGACAATATAGGGCATGCCCTCCAACTGTCTCAGTTTAGCAGGGGATAGTCCAAATTAATCTTCTGCCATCCCACTTTCTCAGCTGCTTTTAAAATATCCTGGTTTCTCTCTCCTCCTCCACTTTCTCCTTCTTCCTCAGCTTGCTTCAGTTGCTGTGAACGGAGCTCAAAGTGCAAAAGTGATTTGGGCTCTGCTAACTCACCAGGAAGAAGAGCTGGGGATGGAATCTTGCCCTTTCCAGTAGGCTCATTTGGATTATTTTCCCCAGGCTTTCTAGGTAAAATCCGGTTTTCTCTGATTAAAACAGTAGTTTTGGATGTCCTTTCCTGTAATAACTTTTGCCCTCTTGTTACTTGATCACACACTTTTGACCACACTGACATTGGCTACACACATCCCAGTTTTCATCTGGGAAATGTCAGAGGGTGTGACATGGAACATCATATCACAATCCCAGTATCACCAACATCTTCCAAAGGATTGCAAAGTTTCTTTTTTGGTGTGTATGTGGGGGGAATTCCCAGAGTCCCTCAGCCAACTGGCCTGGCTATGCCATCCGGGGAGTTCTGAGACGTTCAGGCCCCCAAATGTTACATTTCCAAATTCCAGTTTTTCCTTGCCCAAAGTGCATGGCGTGGGATAGACTAGATGTCGAGCTATATGAACAGATTTCAAAATGTGTGTTTTCAAAAGTTTGCAGGAACGGAAGCAGCTTTTGCCAAGGGCATAGCCCAGCAAGGACACTGTGTGTAGCCACTCACTGCGTGGGCAGCTGTGTTCTGGACTGGGGACGGTGTTCTGAGAGCTTTTGACGACTCTGCTGGAGCGGGTTGGGAGCAGGCCGTTCCCCTGGCACTCCTTACCCTGATTTTACGGCTAAATGCAGACCCTGGCTGGGTGCCCAGCAAGGAAAGGAGAGGAAGGAATGTTTTATAGCTTGAACACAGCGAGGACAGCAGGTCTGTTTTCTCTGGCAGTTCCAACTCCATCTTGCACATCAACCTGACCTTCACAAGTCATTCTCTTGAGAGAGTACATGGTTTCTCCCTATTACGCAGACAGGAAGACCGAGGCTGAAAGATGTGGCCGGGTTCTCCCAGGGCAAGTATTCACAGCTGCATAAATGCAGTTTAGTTATACATCATGACTCAAACATTTCACAGATGAAAACCAGGACACGTGTGGCCAAGCAACATCAGAGTGTGGTCCAGATGGCCAAAGGTATTTATGCAGAGAAACACACTATTTTATATAAGAGACCCCATTTTTACTGCACCAATCATGGGACTTGAGTGTACTCGGACTTTGGTGTCCATGGGAGATCCTGGAACCAAACCCTGGTGGATGCTGAGGGTCCACAGAATAGGCATCCAAAGAAAAAGGTCCAGCAAAGTGACCAGGGGAATGCCAAAACAGCAAACAGAAGAGGTCAAGTGCGAATGAATTTCAGTGTCTCACTCTCTGCAATGCTAGAAACGAGAGACCCGAAGGAAACTGTCATTGGGGGACAGAATTTTTATTTGGGGAAGGCAATGCCTTCATTTTGCCCCCCATCCCCCTAGCTGTACCCCACCAATCCGTAATTATGTGGGCTTCCCAAGATGTGTGGTTTGTGTGGCAGCAGAAAACAGGCAGAAGTGAAGACTCACGAAGCCTTTGCAGCAGCAAGCCAATAGCAGAGGCTAAATTGAGGAGACAGTTCCACTGAGCAGGCCTGTTTCCCTGTCCTCCTCCTGGAGATTTATTTCCCAAGAGACCGTGGCTTTGGCTGCCCATGGCTGAGCCATAGAAAAGATGGCGCTTTGGCTCCGGCCCTTCCCAGGCTGCAGAACGGGCAGGGAGGGGAAAGGAGGAGAGGAAGAATGAAACATGCACAGACCCAGAAGGATGCGATGCCGAAACCCCTTTTAAGGCAGGGCAGCTGGGAGAGGTCCCTTCCCTGGCTCACCCAGCTCCCGCTGTGACAGTTCCCCCTCTTGGTGATGGATGGGAACTCTCTATGCTCTCTCCAGGTGGAACGTGGGCTGCTCATAGATGATAAGAAGCTACCCATAAATCTTAAATAGAAGGGAACCAGAACTCTGGGAGAAGGCGGTGGGTGGGGGGAGAGAAAGAGGGAGGGTGGCTGGGTAGATGCAGCAGAAGAGAGCCTTCTGGTTTGAGCTTTACTGCTGACCGGGTTCCTCTGCAACCCTCCACACATTGCCCCCCCCCCTGTGTCGGACTGGACCACAATGCCCATCATCTCCAGCCCTCGTGGCCCAAAGTCATACCTAGATGGGGATGATAGGAAAGCACCAGGAAGGGATGGCTAGTGTATAGTCCTAGGACGATGACATGTATTAGCTTGTTTGCAGTATGCAATCCTTGTCCCGTTTCCCAGGCCATTTCCGCACTAGGCTGTTGTAGCGCTATGATTCCACTTTCAACATCCTATGGAATCCTGGGGTTTGCAGTTTCAGGAGGGGCCAGCCAGCCCCTCCCGAAACTGCAAACCCCAGGATTCCATAGGATGTTGAAAGTGGAATCATAGCGCTACAACAGCCTATTGCGGAAATGGCCCCAGTCACACATCTGAAATGTGTAACAGTGAGAAAAGATGGTTGGAAATAAGAGCTACCTATAAAACATTCCCGCCTCCTTTCCTTCTTTCTTTCTTTCTTTCTTTCTTTCTTTCTTTCTTTCTTTCTTCTCTCTCTTCCTTCCTTCCCACTTCCATATACAGTAGAAAGAGATAGGTTGAAGACCATGACATATTTTTGAACGGCCACTTGTATCAAACCTGGATTAATTCTGACTTCAAGCTAAGTGAAAGTTATGGGATTAGTTGTCATGGTTTACAGTTTACTGAAGCCAAAGAACTTTCTGGCTGAGAATTCTAAAAGCCCCTTCCTAAACTGCAAACCCCAGGATTCCATAGGATGTTGAAAGTGGAATAATAGCCGTCTAGTGCAGAAATGTCCATAAATTATATAGAGGTGTAAATATGTATGGTAGGAAGAGAACAAATAGGGAGTTGATCCCAGGTTCATCCACCAAGGATTAATGTTGGGAATTCAGGGCAGATAAAAGCAAAGACTTCTTCACACTCACACAGTTAAACTGTGCAACTCATTGCCACAAGATGAAAGGCTAATTGGGATGAAAAACAAAGTCGAGCCAATTCCATACAGGGTGTGTTTCCCCTTAATTTTCTTTTCGGGGCCTGCTGTGATTAAAAAGCTCTTCGCCTGCCTGCAGAAATGTACAAGAAAGGTACCAGGCTAATCTCTTTGGGGAGGGAGTTCCAGAGCCAGGGGCAACCACTGAGAAGGTCCTCTTCTGTGTTTGCCCCAAGTGAACCTTTGGGGATAGATGGACAGAGAAAAGAGCCTCCCTGGAAGATCTCAAAACATGAATAAGTTTGTATGGGAGAGTATAGTCCTTCAGATACAGTGATTGGGGTAATATCTTTATTAGGTCAACCTAAAAGACACAAATATCTTATTTTTTATGGTAACAGAAGACTCTGTGGCAAGACTTTTGTACCTATATTGGTTGGCCCAATGAAACCATGGAAATCATACGGATCTCGGAACACGTCTTACAATCGGCACGGTTCTCCCTTCATTTCGTAACAAGCTGCCTGGAGGAATTCCACAAAGGACCCCCTTTAGCTGCCTCTGTTGGATTTCTGCCATTTGTGAAAACGAAAAGGATCCTGCCTGAAAAAGAAGCTACCCATCCAGCTCTTTAGCTCTCAACAGAGTTGCCAATGGTTGTTTTTGAATGAATTTGCTCCCATGCTTTTAAGAGGAGGTCAGCATACAAAGCTTAAACTTGTGAGAAAGTTTTTTTGGGGGGGGCAGGTGGACGAGGATGGGGGTGATGCAGAAAACTTTACTTGCTTCATTTCTTTGTGCCAGAGGAGAGCAGCAGTGGTAGTAAGAAAAGGTGAAAATATAGGACTCTAACGGTGGGGGGAGGGCAAACTAGAACATCCCTCCCTCAATAATTCTGTCTTCCATGATTTTTCCCCCCTTCATTTCCAAATTTCTAGTATTTCAGAAAACGAGACACGCCAGGGTGGAAACTGCAGAGGACTCCTTTCCCTTTAGCGGTTGTGTAGAAGAGAGAATTTCAGCACATATTGCTAATTATCTGGTTGCCTAAGAAGCAATGCATGCCGAAATTCCCTCTTCCTCTTAAGTATGAAAGGGACAAGAGCCCTCTCCAGTTTTCAACTTGGCAACCCTAGTTCACACCTCAGCTTCTCCCGTTTGCTGTCTTGACATAGCCTCCCTTGCTTCTGCTGTCCCTTTTCTTTGGATGCCTAAAACCCTCCTTCCTGGGGGACTGAAGAAAAACTCCTCTGTGTGTGCATGTACGTTCTTATGGGGTGGTGGTGGAGTGCTTTCATTTTGCACCCCCCGCATAGCTCCACCCTTGTGGCAATCCAGGATAGAGCTAGTCTGAGAGATGCACAGCATTGTCCTTAGCTTTTGGCCTTCAGACAAGGAGAGCAAGCCTCACTGAAACGTTCTTGGGTGTCCTTTGGAAATGATTCTCCTCCAGTTGAAGGCGTTTGGCTTGGGCCATTTCTGCACTGGACTGTTACAGTGCTATGATTCCACTTTCAACATCCTATGGAATCCTGGCCTTTGGGCCCCTCCCTAAACTGCAAACCCCAGGATTCCATAGGATGTTGAAAGTGGAATCATAGCAGTATAACAGTCTAGTGGGGAAATGGTCCTGTCTCTCTTGCCGGCCTTCCTCGTGTCAATGGCCCAGCTCCCCTCCCCACCCCGCAGAGTGTGTTTGCAGCCAAGCAGCCAGCACTCCCAGCGTCCTGACAACACACAGCTCCCCTCTCTCTCGCCTCCTCTGCCCTCCCCCAGCTTAAATGGTGATTTATGAATGTTGCCTGCCACAACAACCCAAGGGTCCCTGGAGAAATCACTAGAGTGAATTAGACTCCCCCCAACCCCGTCCTCATCCCCCCCCCGCCCTAGCAATGTAGCCCACAATCTAATGTCATCCAGGGGATTAATTAGTGACTGTTGATTAAATCCAACCTTAACCCTTTGCATGCTGGGGTTTAACTGGCAGAGGGAGCACACAACTTTGGCCAACACGCCCTCCCCTCCTGGTTGTCATCATTGCTCTTTTTGGTTGCACCCTCTCCTACAGTCTTTTTTTTTTTTTGGCTTATCTACCCCTTCATCTGGCACGATCCAGCCCTGTTTAGAAAGGCAGCAGTGTCTAGTGGGGTGTGTGTGTGTGAGTGAACTGCAAGTCCGGCATGCAAGGTTTAGTTTGGAGAGTGGAACCGAAGCTGTCATCAGAGATGATAGAACGAGGCTTTGCAGGAAAGCATACTCTCCAAATATCGCCTTCTGGCACGGACAGTCATGATCAATTCTCTGTCATCCCACTTTTTCACGGACTTTTGAAATGTCCTAGTTTCCCCTTGATTCTCCCACTTTCTTCCTTTGCCCTCCCGTTGCCTCAATTACTGCAAAGCAAATTAAAGGGTGAAAATAGTTTGCACTCCATTAAGGAGAGGATGGAGAGGAATCTGGCCCTTCCCACAAGGTTCAGGCAAACATAAACTTCTGTAGCCTCTCCTGCTGCCCTTAGGGTATAAAGATCTCTTGCATGAGGTCGACCTGCGGTTGTTTTTTTTAAACGAGAGAATAAGACATATAGGTTTGTATGCAAAAACTCCTGTGAGATTTAGAGAAAAATGTCAGGTCTAGGTGGGAGAGGAAACTCAACCAGAGCTTAGAGGTGTTACTTTTTTTGACTACAAATCCCATGGGCTAGGAGAATTCTGAGGAGGTACCCCTAAAAGTAACTTCTCCTAGCTCTCAGCTCAACCCCATACTGAACATACATTTCAGAGCAGTAACAACAAACATTTATTTAACACATTTCAAACTAAATTCACGTTGCAAAATATGTAAGCCGTGTGGAAAATTAAAATTTCAACTGAAACACACTAAAAAAATGAAGTTATTGCAATGGCTTCCTTTATTGAATCTGGAAATTTTATGGCATAGGTAATTCTAACTTTGGTAGTCAATGATATATCTCTGCGCTTCGAGATTTTATGTAGCTCCTTCAGAATTGCGCTTCCTAGTCCTTGTTTTCTTTTGATTTCTTGAGTATAGTCCTTCTTTTGAATTGTGATTGCACCAAAATATAGAAATCTTTAACAATTTAGAGGTCTTCGTCATGTACTTTTAAGCTGCATGGATCAACTGGGATCATTATATCTCTGGGAAGGATTTCCTGAATAAAAGAAGCCTTTAACACATGCCAAAAACAGAATATCTTTGGTGCATCTCTTCTTATGGGAAAACTGGTATGCTCCAAGCCATTGCAAGAGAGACTTCAAGTGATGGCAGCAACCAGACCGACACAGAGAATCAAATAACCCTTCAAATAAGTTGTGCTAATAAAAGAGGTACCATGCTAAAGTAGAGTAGCAAGACTTTGCCAGAGGTAGAAAAAGTTATTTTTGGCACTACAAACTCTGAGATTCCCATGCTGGTTGAGGGATTCTGGGGTTACCAAAAAAAATTTTCAAGCAATTTTCCAAGCTCTGGATCTTGCTAATTGAAGACCTTGTGATGCTACTTTGGAAACTTTTTTCTTTTCTTTTTCTTTCTTTCTTTGGGTGCATGGGTGGGTGTTCGCCTTTCTCTTCCCCAGTCATCAGCTGCTTCAGTACCATTACTGTATTTTCTTTTAGGAGGATCTTTTTCCTGCTGAAAATAAGGATCCCAACCAATCAGGGACCATGTAGTGAGTCTGAAGTTGCAGATTTGCAACCTTAGCTTCACCAGGCCATCCTGGGTAAGGATTGCTGTTGTTCAGAATAAACATTTTCACTCCTGTTTTCTAGCACTCTGTTTAAAAAACAAAACACTGAAACACGAAGCACAAACTGCTGGAACACAAGATCTTCCTAGAAACTCTGACCTAGACGGGGCTTTGATCCAGTTCTCTTCTCTGGAAAGTTCAGGGCAGGAAATGCCCATGTTCTTGTTTTCTCAAGGCAGACTCCCATTTATTTAGCAAGACACGAGTTGGGTAAATTGAATTTCCCTTGATAAACAAGAAGGAAGGTCCAGTTACATTGCTGGAGAGACTGCCCACCAGGGAAGCAGGAGGCATAAGGATTTAAGGAATATGGAGTATCAGGCAGGGGTCAGTTGAAATTACACTAGTGTATAAAAAAACAAAATTAATTGACCAGTCTGTGTAGTGGTTATAAACCAAAAATTCAGAAACGCCCCAAGAACTAAGCTGTGATGACTACAAAGTTATCAAATGATCCAAAACTGGACAGGTTTCCTCCTTGGTCTTTAAATACATGTTGCTTTGCAGAAACCAGCTGTTAAGGCACAGATAAATATGATCACTTGCCAATACCCGAAGATCAACCTAAGGGATGGCCAGGAGCAAGGTTTTTTAAAAAGTGTTAACAATCCTAGAACTGGGTTGTGTCCTGATTTGGCGGAGACAGTCCTGATTAATCCTGTGCCATCCCACTTTATAAGCTGCTTTCAAAATGTCCCAGTTTCTCTTTTCTCCTCCCACATTTCCCCTTTGCCCCCAGCTTGCTCCAGTTCTTACAACCTGATTTCCAAGTCTGAAAGTAGTTTGCACTCAACTCAGCAGAAGCGAAATGAAAGAAGGGACAGAATCTTTCCCTTCCCAGTAGGCTCAGGCAAAAACAAACTGCCACAGCCTCTCCTAGCTTGTATATTCCTCCTTATTAATAACTTTTGTCATCTTGACCACACTCTGATGTTGCTTGAGCACATGTGTCTCAGGCCATTTCTGCACTAGCCTATTATAGCGCTATGATTCCACTTTCAACGTCCTCTGGAATCCTGGGGTTTGCAGTTTCGGGAGGGCCAGACGGCCCCTCCCAAAACTGCAAACCCCAGGATTCCAGAGGACGTTGAAAGTGGAATCATCGCGCTATAACAGGCTAGTGCGGATATGGCCTCAGTTATCATCTGTAAAGACTGGAAGGTATATGATCTTGGCCCAGTCAATACCCTCCAGTCTATTCTAATTTTTTGTTGGAACAAGAGTGCAGAGAAAAGACTGTTCATGACGGAACGGTGAGGAAATGGGCAGGATAAAAAACATTATAAATAAATGCACGGTGGACTATGGAGAAGCATATGGTTAAAATGAACTCCAAAGGGTTCATCTTCCCCTTCCAATGTCTTTTCTCCTACACCAGCCAAGAGGATCCAGTCTTCTGGTTTCTTCATAGCCTAGCAAAGGGTTAAAACCTCCATTCCATTCACGCCCCAGTGTTCTCCACTCACCCACTATATTTCTCTCTGTTTCTGGTTTCTCTCTCTCCCCCCCCCCATCTCTTTTCTTTCTGCTGCTCCCAAGCTCTGATCATTAATCAAGGCCGCACTGGGAGATGGGGTGGGGGAAGAGTTTGCATGAATTGTAAGAGCGGAGGCTGCTACTGCAGTGGAGGAATGCCTTTGCCCAGCTTGGGGCTACTGTTTTGCAGATGTGTTGGTGTGTTAAGAGGGGTTAAAAAGAAGACGAAAAGAAGACGACATACATGTTGTTAAGGGGGTGGGGGGTGGAGAAAAAAAGGAGAGATTAAAGAAGAGAAATGTTTTCCCCCCCCCCTGAATCCAGAATCCTGGATTCTTTTTTCTGGATCCGGAAACATATTCAGTGGTAGCTGTCTCGGCCATGCAGCAAAGTCTAAAATACAACAAGATTCAAAATCTACAAAAGAGTGACAGCTTTATTGCTTTACTGGGTCAACCAAAAAGCACAAAATATATCGTGCAAGCTTTCAAAGTTTCACGGGCTTCTTGGTCAGGCAAAAGCATTAAAAACCCTACAGGAGAAGAAGAGAGGTGGTGTTAAGAGTCACAGGTTTACATTTTGTCTCACTTCTGTAGTCAGCTAAGATGGATTGAGGGGGGCGTCCCAGAACAGGAGAGGCTGCTCCCCTTCTTGTCCATGTGGGGACCAGGAACAAACATGGGGAATAAAATTTCAGATACATTAGCAGCTGATGAGGGCTCCTGTGATTTTGAAGAGTGCAACCCTGTGCCCCTATTTTTAAAATTTCTTCACTCCATTGCTTCCCCGAAGAGCTCAAGGTCCCATCTGTGGTTGTCCAGCACCATTTCATCCTCGCCACTGCCTTGAGAGGTCCGGTAGGCTGAGATAGAAAGGGACAACAAACTGTTCTATTTGGTGACCTGGAAATTTTCACACAGCTCTGTCCTCTTGCCTGGAACCGAACTACCCAAAACTGGAAAATTTGTACCCTTGTCTCCTACCTGGAGACTCAGGGCCAGGCCCTGCAATCTGGCAACCCGAATTGTTAGCCGTGAAAAACCCTTCACACTACCCAGTTATAGCACTTTGATGCCAATTTAACTGGCATAACTGCATCCTACAGAATCCTGGGATATCATAGAATCCTAGAATCATAGAAATGTAGAGTTGGAAGAGACCCCAGGGGCCATCCAGTCCAACCCCCTGCCATGCAGGAACACCTTCAAAGCACTCCTGACAGATGGCTATCCAGCCTCTGCTTAAAAACCTCCAAAGAAGGAGACTCCACTACACTCCATTGAGGCAGCAGCATCTTCCACGACCGGACAGCCCTGACTGTCAGGAAGTTCTTCCTGAGGTTCAGGTGGAATCTCCTTTCCTGCAGTTTGAATCCATTGCTCCTTGTCCTGGTCTCTGGAGCAGCAGAAAACAAGCCCTCTCCTTCCTCTACATGGCATCCCTTCACATATTTAAACAAACAGCAGTTTATGATGTAGTTTAGGGGGCACTAGGGCTCTCCGGCTCTCTCAACTCCACATCCCAGGATTCCCTAGGACAAAGCCATGGCACTTCAGGTGGCCTCAAGGGGCTAGCGTTGATGTGGGAAAGGTTGGCTTGACCACTACCAGCCAAACTTACAAAGTGAATACAAGCACAGCAAATATCAGAGTTGTAGTGACGCACCCTTTTCAGTCTCACCCTCCGCAAATTTTGGGGAGAAGGAAAACGTCAAGAGAAGTCAAAATTCTTCTTTACAGGGCAATGCTTGCATTTTGCACACACCCCTCCTCATAGATACACTCTTGTCTTGACCTCTTGATGCCACTCTGCTTGAACTTTGATTTGTTAATGGAAGGCACCCCCTTTGAAATGCCTCCATTAACACAAGAGAAGGAGCTTAGAATCCTGGAAGTAAGAAGCATCAAGAAAGGAGACCTGTTGGTGGTAGAAATGGGAGGGACCAGAAGAAGCCCCATCCCTGCTGGCTGATAATGGAAAAGTCAAGCCCATGAATTTAAGAAAGTGTCTCCATTTCTAGGAATATCAGTCTTTGCTTTGATTCATTCTTGCACATGACTAGGAAACAATGCAGTAGTTTTCTCCCCAAAAGTTTTTGGGACTTATTTACCGGTTTTTCACATTCTGGGACTTTTTTTTTGGTAAGAAAAAATTGCAGGGTTTTGGGGTTTTTTGCACAAAATATATTTTTGTGAAAACTTGGTACACTTTTGTGCAAAGAAAAAGCTCCAATATATTTTGTTGCTGGCACTACTCAGAACACTAGTCACCTTTTTGCTCCCGGAGAGACAAGAAAACCTCATCTCAGTTGACCATTTTTCATTTTTTTTTATTTTGATGGGATGCTTCTGTTTGTCCAGGCACCTTCCTTGTCAAGGATGAGAAAATCCATAATTATTCACCACGTTCCTAGTCAATTGCTCTCCCTTGGATTTGATCAATTGTTTCCCACTTGGAGACGGGATGATATAGGTCTGTAAGTCTGGACACCTTTGACTTAGCCTTACAAAGTATTGAGTGGATATTTTTCAGACTACTGACAGCCAAAATCCCAGTTTCCTCCATACTAAAATGGGAAGTTTACTCCATTCTTATATCCAGGCCTATGGAGTTTGTACAGTCACAATTTCGACTCCAACTCACCTATGTTTTTCTACTGTTGAATTCAGACTCTTTCATCAATGGTGAATATAGATTAATCAGTAAGAAGGAATTTGTGTAGCAAAATGGTAGCACAAGGCATTTCGCCACCACTGTGTGACTCATCCAGCAGCTTAGACTAATAGAACATAAAATATATCTATTTGATTAAATTTTCTGAACAGAGACATTTCCCTAAATTCCTATGAAAACAAATAGTCAACAAACTGGGCATTTAATATTATAAATTTTTAATCTGAAGCTGGAGTTGGGAGTTGGTACATTTCCACTAACTCCCGCTACATCCAAAATTGCTTCCAACTCCAACTCCGCAACTTTGAGGCCATTTCCGCACTAGGCTGTTACAGTGCTATTATTCCACTTTCAACATCCTATGGAATCCGGGGGTTTGCAGTTCAGGGACGGGCCTCAAAGACCCCTCCCTATACTGCAAACCCCAGGATTCCATAGGATGTTGAAAGTGGAATAATTGCAGTATAAGTGTGTAGTGCGGAAATGGCTGACTCCTGAGCCCAGCTTGCATCTAAGAAGCTGCACTTTGAAGGAGGGAAAGGAGTGAAAATTAACAACTCTTTTGGGAGGTTGCCTTTGGTTTTTCTGTAGGAGTCACTGTCTCAATTCCCCTCCTGTAAGGAAGGAGGCAGGCTGAGGCCATAGATTCAAAAGAGACACTGCAGGCAGCCTCATCTAACAGTCGGAGATTCTTCCACCCATTTGTGCAGGGAGTGACAAAAAGATACAGTCACATCAAATGCAGAGGCATGGAAGGACTCCTTATTCCGAACTAGATTTGTTTGCAAGGTACACAGCGACCAGGAATTCATTCAGAGATGCAGCAAGGGAACCTCCTTCATGGGAAAATACTTTGGGCTCCCTGGAGGTTTTCATTATTGGATGCAGTTACAGTTTTAGATTTCCAATGTGAAAATTAGGGTTTTATTTTGTAGCCTTAAGCACCATAGAAATTAATAATCTTTAGGCATATCGGTGAACATTCTGTGGCACATTATAGCCTAGATGGGCTTCCACAAGAACTGATTTTTTGTTTGTGGTCATTTTATCATGCCCACCACCAATGCATCTCATATACCTTTGGGTAAAAGGCAGCCTAAAGCTAAGGCCATTTCCGCACGAGACTGTTATAGCGCTTTGATTGCACTTTCAACATCCTATGGAATCCTGGGATTTGCAGTTTCGGGAGGGGCCACCTGGCCCCTCCCGAAACTGCAAACCCCAGGATTCCATAGGATGTTGAAAGTGCAATCAAAGCGCTATAACAGTCTCATGCGGAAATGGCCTAAGTTTAAACAAAGAAACCATACACCCCAGCAAAGTAAAAAGCCCATAGTGTTTGCTGTAAGTCAGCTTTGGTATATTTTATGTGTCCTACACAGAGCCCCCTCTGGGGAAACACAGCCTCTCAGCTCAAGCAGTTTGTTTTGATATGTTGTTAATCTCTTCTAAAGCGCACCCGTCACCTCTGGGTATTGGGAATGTATCGATTGTAATTAAATCCCAATGAACACCTTCCAGGGCTTGTTTATCCCAGACAGGTGGGTTGCATCGGTTCCTAATTAGCGTATTGATCCTCAAGCTTGTAATGAGACCATTCCTTGGAAACGGGCAGCCCAAGTCTATGCCGGCAGGGTGTCACTCTGCAAGAAACCAAAGGCGTGCTTGTTTGCTCCTTTTGGTTTAGGCAGAGAGTAAGTTAAGGGAAGCGGTGGGCTTTTGTTCCCAGTTTAATCTGCTTTTACAAAGAACGAGAGGGAGAAAGAAGGGGGAAAGATGAGAAGAAGACCGGGAAGGAAAGTCAGCAGGTCAGCATCAGAAGTCAGTGAAACTGGGCCAGTACCATGGCCAGAAGACTCCCAAGAGGTAGTGTGGGCATTGCCATCTTTTTTCACAAGCATACATGCATAGGTTGTGATTCATAGAGGCATTACAAATCTCTCTGGTGCAATCTATAGACAGCACACTCTCCAACTGTCCTGATTTGGCAGAAGCTATCTTGATTAATCCTCTGCCGTCCCATTTTTTAAAATTTGGTTTCTCACTGGGTCTTTTACGCAGACGTTTTAACAGTGCTCATTCCCCAAACTTCCCTTTGGAACCTGTAACCAAATGGGACATTTGATGGCTAATGGCATACCCTCCAATTGTTCCAGTCCCCCTTAACCTCTATTGTCTCACTTTTTCAGCTGCTTGTAGAAAGTCCTACTTTCTCTCGCCTCCTGCCACCTTCCCCCTTTGTCCCCAGCCAACTTCAGTTGCTGCAAACTGAGTTCAAAGTCCAAAAGGAGTTTGCGCTCAGTTAATTCAGCAGGAAGGAGAGGAGAGGGCAAGGGCGGGCAGAATTTTGCCTTTCCCTGTCGGCTCCGGCAAAGGCAAACTGCTGCAGCCTCTCCTAGCCTGTGTGCTCGTCCTCATTAATAACTTTTGCCAGCTTGACCACACTCTGTTGTTGCTTGGACACACATGTCCCAGCTTTCACCGTTAAATTAAATGAATTTTATAATTACATTTGTAAATTAAAAATTAAATTTCCAGCTGTGAAAATTTCATCGGTGAAAAGCTGAAGGGTAGGAATCAATGGAGATTTGGTAAGCCAGCACTTAACTATAAATTCCATTAATTCATCAGGTCTGCATTAGTCTTGGGATGAAGAAGAGGAACCAGGCCTTAACTTCTTCCCCCTTAAACTCACTTCCTTAGGTCTCTAAGGGAACAGGGCATCCAGTTCTCTTATTTCCTTCTCCCTCCAAATCAGGGTTGCCATAGTGAAAACCAGAAACATCTCCTCTTTCTCCCCTTCAATGATTGAGAACAAGGTGGAAATTCAGCAGATCTTGCTTGTTACTGGGTTGCATGGAAAGCAACACCTGCTGAAATGTCCTTTTCTGCATCACCGTTAAAGGTATAGGAGCCCTTTCTAATTTCCACGCTGGCAACTCTACCCTTCTGTGGTAGCAGCTCTTTTGGAGTGATGGGAATCTCGACGGACATAAAGCTGCTGTAAGCAAGACCCAAATCTGGGCCAGCAGAATGTATTGGCAGGCATGTAATTTCCACAATCCATCTCAACGGTCCTCTTACCTAATAATAAATCAATCTCTGTGATGTATAACCCTTGCCGCCAACTGTATTATTAATAGATCTAGGGAGGCATCCTTCAACGGGTAGGTGGCTGGAATGGGATCAAACTCCCACTGCTGAGCACTGGGCAATTCCAAGGCTTTTTTATTATGATTATTGTAGGAACGGAAATGTCTAAAGTTTGCTTAAATGGGAGTAGGGGTGGGGAGCCAACCAAACACTCTGCGTTTCCGAATAACCTCTTTCACAGCAAGTTCTCCGACATCAGCCAGCGATCAAAAAGGCCTTCAGGCCTGCTTAATATCCCTGCCATATTTCTTTTGGTTTAGACAGAAAACCTTATTTATTTGATACCTTTGACAATTGTATCCCACTTTTTTGTATCCCAGCTGACTAGCTTTTTCCGTGTGCACCGTTATCATACTGTCCAATGCAAACAGAAGAAGACCAGGACATCTGTGGCCAAGGAATATCAAGGAATATATTAATCGTAATCCCTTCTACTTTCAAGATGTTACTTTTAAATATCTGATTTGTAAGCACAGTGGCTGTTTCCTTTGACTGCAAAAAAAAAAAAATAAGTAAAATTGCTATAAATTGTATTGGAGACTCAAAAAGGAACTTCCCTCTTGCTCATTGTGCTCCTTTTGTGAAGTGGCTTCAGACAAGTTGAAGTTGATGAAGTTCTGGGACAGCTGGTTTCTCCTAAGTCAGTGGGATTGTCAATCTGCTTAAGGTTTTATTGATGATGTCATAGGAACTCTCCAAGGTGCTGAATGTATTTTTGGATATAGGGTTCAGTTCCAGAGACAGTACCATTAAAGTTTGGACTGAAACTTGGAGCAGATATACGGTCCCACTCACATGGAAACTCCCAGCTGCCAATGGATTTCATTCCGTCTTCCTTACTCAGAAAAAAAAAAGAGCTACAGGCAATTACACTTGGAATTCATTAATTCTGTTTCCTGCTTTATGAGTTTACATGAGGAGGTTTGCACTGTTAACAGGCAAGAATAGGTTGTTAGCTAGTGCTGCAATCCTGTACTCAGTTAGTTATGAGCAGACAGGTATATGGCTTGAGTCCAGGCTATTTGAAGCTCTGTTATTTCCCTTTATAATAATATATTTATTTATTTGAATCCCGCCTCTCCACATGCATCGAGGCGGCAAACAACATGAAATACATTATACATTACAAATAGCAAGTGCTCTCTAAGCGGTTTACAATGTGTTATTTTAGCTAATTGCCCCCAACAAGCTCATTTTACCGACCTGCGGAAGGATGGAAGGCTGAGTCAACCTGGAGCCCGGCAGGATCGAACTCACAACCTTGTGGCTGCAGTACTGGCATTTAACCACTGCGCCACCAGGGCTCCTTATGAGCACTTCAGATCTCTAAGATCTTCAGGAGAGGTCCTTCTCTCTATATCATTACTTTCTCAGGCTCCTTTCTCAGCTGCTTCTAAAGTGTCCTGGTTTCTCTCTCCTCCACCTGCTTCCCCCCTTTGTCTTCAGCTTACTTTGATTGCTGCAAATGGAGTGTAAAATGCAAAAATAGTGTGGACTCAGTGAATTCAGCAACGGGGAGAGGAAGGGATGAAATCTTAGCCTTCCCAGTCAAACTGCAGCCTTTTCTAGCTTGTGCATGCCTCTCCATTCATGACTGCCATCTTGACCACTTTCTGATGTTGCTTGGTTTTGGTTTTATCAGTGAAATAAATGCTGACGGGTTTGCCACTACACCCATGCAAGTGAAGACTTGAACACCTAAGGCTGTGGGTTTCCTGTCCATTTCAAAACTCTCTCTCTCTCTGTGTGTTTAATATACTGGTGATTCTGGGATGTGTTGAGCTGAACCAGCCCATCTGCCATTTGTGGCCCAGGGTTTAACATGTCTCATTTCTCTCCATTCCTCTCCCTCTCTTTCCCCACCATCTTGTTTCCTTTTGGCAGAACTGCTTGGCATATGGAAGAAAAGATCTGCCAGTTCCAACACTCCAACCATCCCATTATCAATTAGGGAGCAAGTGATAAATTCAACACAGCTGGGGGCATTTCAAAAAAAGTTCTTTGTTGAAATGTACACAAACCAGACTTCCCATGGTTTTGGAGCTTCAGACAATGTCCAAAGGAACCACAAAATAGAAACCAGTTGCCCTCTGCCAGGGTCAATGAGCAGGTAGGATTTGGGCAACGGGAGATTGCAAAACCAAAAGAAAACATGGAAAAGCATCTCTGTTCTCAAACATCTTTTGCCTTTTCAAGAGAGTCATAAAGTTTCTACCAGGAAAAAAAAGGGGGGAGAAGAAAGGGGGGGGAATAATTTAAATTAGAAAAGGTCTGGAATTAATGTGTGTGAATGATGTTACTCAGGTGGTAAGAAATCTGTCACTCCTGTAAAATGTAGAGGGGTGGTGTTGGAGGATGTGTTCCCTAAGGTTCTGAGAGATGAAAAATAAACTTTCCCACTCCTGAATTAAAATTAGAAGCACAATCGATGCTTGCAGCATCGGAGATTCCCCAAGAAAGGATCACCTGTTTTCAGAGGAGCCTGCCTGAGTCACTCCTTTGAATGAGACTCTAATGAAATAGGGTTGCCAAATTTCCGGGTCTTGTTTTGAGTCTCCAGTTTTCACAGGGCCTCTCCAGGTAGAGAATGTGGCCATTTCTGCACTAGACTGTTCTAGTGCTATTACTCCACTTTCGACATCCTATGGAATCCTGGAGTTTGCAGGATTAGGGACCAAAGGCTTCCTCCAGGATTCCATAGGATGTCGAAAGTGGAGTAATGGCACCATAACAGTGTAGTGTGGAAATGGTCTAAGATGCAAATTCTCCAATTTTGCAGGGAGGGGAGTCATCTCAGGACAAGAGAAAATGTCTGCATGTGTGCAAATCTCTTCCCCTAGCAGAGCAGCAGCAACTCATTACAATTTGCAAGGCTTCCTTGGTGGCATGCTACTACTTGCAAAGACTCTGAGAGGTGTATGCATTTACTTAGCATTCTTCTTCTCTCCTAGGCCTTTTCCGCACTGGTCCCTCCCTAAACTGCAAACCCCAGGATTCCATAGAATGTTGAAAGTGGAATAATCGCACTATAAGAGTATAGTGCAGAAATGGCCCTAGTCATTGTGGTGCCAGACCTTACCCTCCATTCTGCTCTCCATCTTCTGGCTAAGAGCAAAGCAGTTAGATTTAAAGTTCCTTATCTCATCTTGCCAAGTAAGTGACAAGGAATAATCCCCTGATTTCACATTTGTCTGAGATCAGCTGATTTGGTTAAGATTTCTGTCTGAATTTCCACCCAGGAAAATATTTCTCTCTTGTTTGTGTGTGTTTGATGAATACCAAGCTATGAGCAACTGTGGTTGGTATCCCCCCAGACATAGTACATATTTTTTTAAAAAAGCAGCTTGTCCTGAAATACCAACCTGTTAGAGGTCTGTTTAGATAAGAAGATCTTTAATTAGTGGAGAGTTCCTCCATAGACAGAAACAGTACAGCTATTCCTTTTCGTCAGAGATGGCTCCCCGTCTCTGGTCTCCTTACTGGTTACTCTCAGTGCACCCTGTTTTGTGCTTAAAGAAGCAAAATACTGTATTTCTTTTCCATCCCTGGAAGTTTGGAAATATATTTGCTGTTGGCTTTCCTTTTCTGTGTTTTGTCATCATGTTCCTCTAAGGGCTTCGTTAAAAAAAAAGCAACCTCAGATGCAATGAATAATATGTAAGGAGAATGTCTTGGTTTCTTTCCAGTTATTAAAACATACATGCAGACACATACAATTTTTGCTGGTGGGGAAACCCTCTGAAATCTATCTGGCAGCCTGCAGAGTGGAAAAACAGAGGTTTGTACGGATCCATGCCCAATGAAGTACCTAAGCATCACTGGCATACACATTTTCTTCTTTTCTAGCAAGATTTGGGGTTACATCATACGGTACTTCTCTTTCTTTCCTCCCAAAACAGAACCATCTCTCTCTTTTTTTAGACCTTTGGAAATAGGATGAAAGGGGAGAGAATACTGCAAGTTGGAAGGAAAATTACTACAATTCCCTCAACTCCCTACAACATTAAAGATCATTTTGTTAAGATCTGTGGTGCACATTTAAGAAGTGCCCTTTTCCCATCTCTTCATCCCTCCCTTTCCCCCACTCTTCTCTCTCTCTCACTCTCTCTCTTTCTCTGCAGTTCTATCCATCTTTGCAAGAGTTTATTTTCCTAAAGGAACCCTGACACTAATTGTCTTCCTAAATAAACGGGCCTGATAAATATTTAACAGGGTGGCAGAGAGAAGACAGAGAAGGCGGTAAACGTGTACACTCTCGTCATAACAGCCAAGCAAAATAAATGAACTGGGTTTTGCAGACAGGGGGTTAAAAATATCCTCTGCCGATCCCAATGGGGGAGGTGAAAATTGCTTTATTGTTCGTTTATTTATTTATTTAAAAGGAAAGGAAATTGTGCACAGGGTCTCTCTTGCTGATGAAGTTGCGAAATCTGGTCTTGGAGGTTGGCTGGAAGAAATTTCGCTTTCTCCCTTCTCTACTCGAAAAATGGTCACATATTTCCAGGACTTCATCCACAGGGATGTTTTCCTGATCAAACCTCATTCCAAAGCATGGAGGCAACAGGAGGGTACTACTTGCGTGTGTGGCTCATTGAAGGACAAATGCACCCATAAATTCCACTCAGGCTTGTACATGAGAGCATCCCAGTACATGAGAGCATCCCAGTGGATTATGCCCTATAGCTATCTGTCTTTTCATAGCTTGGCAGTTGTCACCATTTAAAAATTAAATAACAACAAACGAGAGTGCAAAGTACATCTTCCAGTTTTGCGATTGTTGATGCTAAGTGCATTCAAAATATTTGCTGGAAATCTTTTCAGGATCATATCATAAAATTCTCTTAATTTTAGACTGGGTCTAGCACCATTCCTTTTTTAATAATCCAACATCCACCGTCCATAGACTGTACCTTTCTATGGTTGTGTTGTTGATGTATTCCTTCAAGTTGGTTCTGACCTACGGCAACCATAAAGCAAAGCTATCCTGGGGTTCTCTGGGGCTGAGTGTGGGGGATGTGCCCAAGTGGGTTTCTGTGGCTGAGCCAGGAATCAAATTCTGGTCTCCAGGGTCATAGTCCAATGCTCAGACCTCTACACTGTGCTGACTACTATTACAATAAACAAATAAAAATAGAAGGGATGTACAAGAACATGGCTATTGCAAAAAGAACCAGGACAATTCACACTGGAAAACAACTCTCGCTTAAGAGAGAAATTCATGTTGGGTTTTTTACAAGCAAATTTTAACTGTGTTCCTTTGGGAGCCTGAATTTTGTAACCAAGTGAGTCATTTGGTGGCTGATAGCATACCATCCAACAGACCTGGTTGGGCAGGGATAGTCCCCATTAATTCTATGTTGCCCCACTTTTTCAGCAGCTTTTAAAGCATCCCAGTTTCTCACTCCTCCTCTTCCCCTTTTGTCCCCAGCTTACTTCAGTTGCTGCAAACTGAGTTCAAAGTGGGAGAGTAGTTTGCACTCATTTAACTCAGCAGAAAGAGAGGAGAGGAAGGGGCAGAATCTTGCCCTTTCCAGTAGGCTCAGGAAAAAGCTAACTTACCACAGGCCTTCCCAGCTTGTATGTTCTTCTTCATTCCTAATGTTTGCTATCTTGACTGCACACTGACATTTCTTGGCCATGTATATCCCAATTTTCATCTGTGAAATGTTGGAGGGTACGTAATGGCTACCTCTTGAGTATTCCTTCCTGACGAAAACCCAGTGAAATTCAAGGGGTTGCCATAAGATAACAAGCAGTTTGAAGTCCCATATGCACACATGTAATAAGAGGAAGTAATTAGAAATTAGTAATCCTAAAAGTTAGTAATCTGATCTCACTGAATGAGGGGAAAGTGTGGGTGTCTATTATTGATTTTTGGACACAGGTGAATCACTGATGTTTTATACCAGGCTTGTACAAAACTCCAGCTTATTCCTAGATCTCCAACTTGTTGGGCTTTCCGTTCTGACCTGTGGCTATCAGACTCCCTAGGCAGACCTCAGCCTTTCTCTCCCCACCTTCTGCTCTGTATTCTCCCTTTGCCTTCCACGTTCTCTCTGTGCCGACATTTAGATGTGATTTATTTATCCCATTCTCCATTCTGTTCCTCCTGTTTGCATTTACTTGTTCCTCCCTTACACAGAGGCTGCGAAGGGGGTGCATATGTTCGCATCTCCCCTCAGTAAAATATTTCTGCAAAAAAGTAGTGGCATCTTAAATCCAGTCCTTCAATAATCCTTCCTATCTTTGAGAGAGATAGAAAAATACAGCAGTGAATAAAGGATTTCCAGAGTGGCTCTTGGAGCAGAAATATTGTTAGTAGGATCAGTCATTGGGCAAGCCCTGTGGGTGGATCTCCTGTTATCTCCCAGTACAGATCTTCTCTTGCTTCCGTTATTCCTGATCCAGTAGAGTTCACAAAACTAGGAACAGAGTGCAGAGAAGGCAATCTATCTGCTATGATAATTGTGCAGCCTGCCCAACAAAGGTGCTTTCCGTACGTGGGAAAGGAACTGCGCAAAAATGGGACTCACTGGACTTCTTCAGCGTCCGGGCGAGTCCATCGGGACGAGGAGCAGCACAAGCTCGTCGCTCTGCACTGCTCCAGCATCCAAAATGGCAGCTTCCAGTTGGTGGAGGTTGTCCACCATCCGGAGAAGCTCACCAGCCTAAAGCTCACCCCCAGCGGATCTGCAGACAAGCACTAGTGCTCACCTGCAAATCTGCACCAGAGCGTGGCAACGGAGTGACACAGGGTCTCGCGCTCCATGCTTTTTAAAAACCTCTTAAAAGAGGTTTTTAAAAAGCACGCTGGGCGACCAGTTCCGGTCGCTCCAGAGCAGACAGAGGTGCGGAACTACGAAAAGTAGTCCTCCCAGTCCACTCCACGGTGCAGAAGACCTCCGTCGGTGCAGAAAGGGCCAAAGATGGGCTTGATTCAGTGAAGCCATTTTCTATGCTACCCTTTATGAGCTTGTGGGATTCACTGGCCCGAGATGTGGTGGTAGCCACTGCATTTGGCCAGATGTGAATCGGGTTAGACTAGCCTACCCTCCAACTGTCCCAGCTTAGCAGGGACATTCCCAGCTAATCCTTTGTTACCTCACTTTCTCAGCTGCTTTTCAAATATCCTAATTTCTTTCTCCTTCTCTCATTTTCATCCTCAGCTTGCTTCCAGTGCTGCCAAAGAAGTTTTCACTCAGTTGACTCAGCAGGAGGGAAAGGAGCAGGTCTTACCCTTTTCAGTAGGTTCATCTGGGATTTTTTTCTTCTTTCCGATTATTCTTTAACTCGGTACATAAGCGCCAAGGTTCCTCTCCTTAAAAGAATAGCTCTGCATGTGCGTTTTTGCCCTCTTGTTGCCTGACCCTGCCACTCTGACCGCACTCTGATGTTGCTCAGCCACATGTATCTGGTTTTCATCTGTGAAATGTTGGAGAGGGTGGATAAGTATACAGAGAAGAGGTGTATCATCACTGATGAGCCATGATAGTTAAATGGAGTGCCTGAGTTAACAAAGGCAGGATAGTTCTTACTGTTTGCTGGTGGACACAAGAAAGGGGAGCAGATTGTTGCTTCTCAGTCCCTTATTTGTACTTGGGGGCTTCTCACACCAGAGACAGAAGACTGGGTTAGCTGTACTTTTGGGTGGCTGGCTGGCTGGCTGACCAGCCAGCCGGCCAGCTTGCTTGCTTGCTTGCCTGCTTGTCTTCCTTCCTTCCTTCCTTCCTTCCTTCCTTCCTTTCTTGTTCTCCTATCCATTTCTTCTTTAGTGTCTTCTCTCTCTCTCTCTCTTTCTTTCAGATTCCTGCACACACACCCCTCCTAGATTTTTTTTTTTCCTCCAGAATTCAAAGTACATGGACTTGTTTGTTTAATTGCCAGCCTGTAACTTCCCATCGCCTTATCAGCCCCGGATCTGAAGGAATTAATTGAGTGTTAACGCATTTTATCTTTGAACAAACGAGGCCCCCAAATCTCTCCACTAATTGCCTTGGCCTGGCTGAGAGGCGGTAATTATCTCTACATTAGCTGGAAATTTCTCCCCTGACTTCGAAAAGAGCAAGGAGGGGAGGGGGTGGAGAAAATAACTGTGCAGAGGCAAAGAGGGAGAAGTGGGGTGGTGGTGGTGGTGGGGATGGGGGAGAGAAACTACTGTACATCGACACACCGCCTGGGTTGAACATCAAGTAAAGAAAGCGCCCGGACAGATTAGACTGAACTTTTGTCCGACGCCCTCCTTCTGATGCAGTCAGCTTTGATGCCTTGTATAGGTTAATGCAGTGGTTCTTATCCTAGGGTCCAGGGGCTCCTCGGGGTCTTTGAAGCCCTGCTGCTGAGGATGTGGCAGCAGGGAGGGGAGAGTGGTTGCAGGTGCTGAAACTGCTCCCTTGTTTGCAAACGATGCCTCTGGAGACCGAGGTTCGAATCCCCACTTGGCCACGGAAACCCCAGGGGGTGACCTCAGCCAGGTTACATTCTCTCAGCCTCTCAGAAAGGCAAAGGCAACAGATTTGGCCAAGAAATTCCCCATGTTAGATTTGCCCAAGGGTCGCCATAAGTCTGTTTTCAAAGGGGAGAGACATGATGGCTAGAAAGACCCCCCCCCAGTCAGTAGCACTTTGTTGTGACCCTGCAAGTCACTTCTGAGTTAAAGCATCCCTAAAATGAACCTATCACTTTTTTCTTTGGCAAGTTTTGTTCAGAGGCAGTTTGCCTTGGCCCTCCTCTGAGGCTAAGACAGCGTGACTTGGCCAAGGTGTCCAAGTGAGGGCTTGAATCCCAGACCATTTCTGCACTAGACTGTTATAGTGCTGTTATTCCACTTCCAACATTGTATGGAATTGTGGGGTTTGCAGTTTAGAGCCCTTCCTAAACTGCAAAGCCCAGGATTCCATACGATGTTGAAAGTGGATTAATAGCACTATAATAGCACTCTAGTGCGGAAATGGCCCTAGTTTCCGGAAGCCCTTCATAAATAAATAAATATTTATAAATTTAAACAAATATTTGAATATTCAACTATTTAAATTGTGAGTTAAATCTTGAAGGTCCCCAGCAAAAAAATTATATTTGCAGGAGGTCACTGGAAAGGAAAAGGGGAAGAACCACTGGATTAGCAAACATCCATTGTTTTTCATTCCTGCCATTTTTTATTCAGAGATTGACTATTGCTGCCTCTGGAGGTTCTGTGCATCCTATGATTTGTGTCCAAACTGTAGTCTGTAATTAATATGAAGGGGAAATTGATTTGAATAATTAAAATAACTAAATGGAAATAATGTATATCCAGGGGCAGTTGTGTTGGCCATGCAGAAAAATATAGAAAACTAACCACAACACACACAAAAAGCCACACACTGTATGATAAGTATTTTCCCAAATAAATCAGTCTTCTTCAAGCCTTACCTTCCTTTTTTTTAGTACACCAAAAAATGGAAAAGAAAGCAACGGCATTTTTTTTTCTTTTAAAGTGACATTAACTAAAAGGACAAGGGACCTGGAATTTTTGGTTTTCTGCCCCAGTTCCTGAAAACTCCAGTTTCTTAGAATCATAGAGTTGGAAGAGACCCCAGGGGCCATCCAGTCCAACCCCCTGCCAACCCCCTGCCATGCAGGAACCCACATCAAAGCATTCCCAACAGATGGCCATCCAGCCTCTGCTTAAAAAGAAGGAGACTCCACCACACTCCGAGGCAGCAGATTCCACTGCTGGGCAGCTCTGACCATCAGGAAGTTCTTCCTGAGGTTTAAGTGGAATCTCCTTTCCTGCAGCTTGAATCCATTGCTCCTTGTCCTGGTCTCTGGAGCAGCAGAAAACAAGCCCAATCCCTTCTCAACATGACATCCCTTCAAATATTTAAACAAGGCAATCATGTCCCCTCTTAACCTTTTTTTTCTGCAGACTAAACATCCCCAGCTCCCTACGCCGCTCCTCATAGGGTTTCATGGCTTCCAGACCCTTCACCATTTTGGTCACCCTCCCCTGGACATGTTCCAGCTTGAATGGAATGGTGTAATATTCTTGATGGAATAACTCTTAAGTTCTTCCTCCCAGCATCCCTGAATGGGGGGGAGGATAACTGTTGAGAACTACAACTCCCAAAATGTCCTTTCCCCAGACAAAGGGGGAGGGAACCCTTTGTAGATGTGCCCTGGACACATGTGGAGGATCAACTCTTTAGCACAGGAGTGTTAAAGAGCTGATGACTCTGTGAACAAAGGGAATGTGATGTGTGAATGAGTCTGTATGGAGGCCATTTGGCAAAGCAGCTGTGATTTAGCATCTTGGTTTGGGGCAAGAGGCTGCAGCCGGGATGGGTGAGAACAATGGCTACCCGTTCTCATTCTTAGCTCTTTGAAACTTAGAACTTGTTTGTGATGGACTTCAAAAGAGAAAGTGGGGAGGAAGGAAACTACCTTGCATGGAGTCATATTGCAATCAATCAATCAATCAGAAAATAAGTTCAAGTTGATAAAGTTACTGTTTAGTGCATGTGCTTTTAAGGTCCCCCCCATGCAACCTTATTTTTCCCTCTTTGCATCTCATTTTTTTGTATTTCTTCCCTACTAATCTGATTGCTTTTGCAAGAAAAACAATGCTTAAATAACTCCCATTGACAGTAAGAAAAATGCTGAAATCTCAATGGTTGGTCATATGACCTTTGCAAGGCTAACCAAAATCAGATGCAAGCTTTTAAGAATGTCTTTGCACACATTTCTGTACACTTCTTGCATGCACCCTTGAGCCTTGAAGGACAAAGGGAACACCACACCATAGGAATATTTTCCATCCCCATTAACATTTCCAGGTTTTCACACTAGTAATAGTCAAAATTCATGACGTGCAAGGATGACAATCAGGAAGCAGCTATTAGCAAGTTTGAGTTCTTCCTAAATACCAAATAAAAGTATTGGTTTCAGTTAACTTTAGCCATGTGTTTCTCTGTAAAATGAACATATTGTCCACATTCATAAATTACATGGTGCACACATTTTTTTCTCTAGGAAGAACCCACACTCACAAATATAAGATTTTTTGGGGCATCTGGTCCAGTCTATATAAAAGAAAAAGCTTTCCAACCCTCAAATACAGGACATCCCATATAATAAGGGAACGTGACAACCCTAATACCCTTAGAAGAAATAGTCCCTAATCCAAGGAGCCAAGAAACCCGAGAACATACCTTTTCATACCTTCCCACTGTTCCAGTTTATTCTCTGTTGTCTCACTTTTTGTCTGTGTAGATGCCTTCATGTTCCAGGTTCACTTATGGTGATCTCATGGATTTAACAAGACTTTCTTAGGCAAGGAATCTTCCAAGATGGTTTTGCCAGTTTTTTTCCTCTAAAACATAGCCTGCAGCACATTTAGCTGCGTTTAAAATATCCCTGGTCCCCTCTCTGGCTCATATTTTCCCACTTTTATTTCCCACATCCTTTAACTTGCTGCAAACTGAGCTCAAGGGCAATAGTGGTTTGCACTTATTTAACTCAGAAGGAGGAGAGGACTGGTGAGGGGGGAATCCTGCCCTTCTCGGTAGGCTCTGGCAAAAGCAAACTGTTGACCAATTACTATTTTTCTGTTGATTAATCCACTGCCTTAAAAAAAAAAATCCCCACATTTAAATTTACACATTGCTCCTCTTCAGTTCTTGTTTCTACTGATAAATTGCAGTTTTACTAAATTAATTAAAGTTAATTAAAATGGCCCCCAGCATTCCTTTCAACAAAACCTGCAGGTGATTAATGTGCCATTCAACCAGTTAAGGCTTGTAACCCAAGCAACATCAAGGAACAAATGGTCTTTGAGCATGTGCAGAGTGCCTATCATGTATGGACTGACTTTACAGTGTCATGGTATTCACATATCTTTGGTATGGCATTTTTATATATATAAATCATGGAAGTATTTCCTTTTTTGCCATCTGCCTATTCTCCATTTCTGTCTCCTTCTCCTGCTGCTCTTCCTCTTCTTCCGTTGGTGATTTTTTTAAAAAACCAATTTCTCCCTTTCTGCACCCATTCCTCTGTAACACATTTGGTAATGAAACCATGTGGCACAGCTTATGGTTCACGTATGAAAATCTGCTAAATGAATGTGCCTCCCTTTTTTTTCAGAGCACAAGCGTATTTGAAATATGGGATAGAAGGAGGAGATGAATAGCATAGTTCAGTGGTAAAGTACATGCCTTGAAAGCAGAAGGTCTCGGATTCAATTCCCAGCATCCCCAGGTAGGGCAAAGTTAAAAAGAAATAGAAGTTTAGTTTCTACGTCAAGGGAAGTAATAGTCCCACTATATTCTGTGCTGGCCAAGCTTCATCTGGAGTACTGTGTTCAGTTCTGGGCACCTTTGGGCAGAGCTTTCCAAACTTTTCATGTTGGTGACGCACTTTTTTAGATGTGCATCATTTTGCGACACAGTAATTCAGTTTTACTATCAAACCAGAGGTTAAACTATCCCCTTAGTAGAGATACAGACACATACATAAACTGCAATAAGAAAATGCATGAGGACACCACATATCTCATGAAAACCCTTTCCTATATTTTTAAAAATATATGATTTATAAATAATAACATACATTTCCGAGATGGTAGGCGACACTCAGGCAACACGCTAACATGTTGTGACACACCGTTTGGAAAGCCCTGCCTTGTTGGCATGGTTCGAGTATTGGACTATGACTCTTGAGACCTGGGTTCAAATCCTTACCCAGCTATGGAAACCTACTGGGTGACCTTGGGCAGGTCACAATCTCTCAACCTCAGAGGAAGTCAAGGGTGGCAAAACCCCTTTGGACAAGTCTTGCCAAGAAAAGCCCAGTGGTAGGGTTGCCGTAAGTCAGAAGTGACTTGGAGGAGGCAGGTGACCACAAAGTTCAGAGAAGGGCAACCCAAAGGATAAGGGGGTACAGAGAACGGAACATATGCGGAAAGGTTGAAGGAGCTGGGCTTGTTTAGCCTGGTGGAGAGAAAACTGATGGGTGACACGATTGCATTCTTTAAATGCCTCCAGGGCTGTTCCAGAGAAGAGAGGGAAGGCTCAGTGGCAGAGCTTGGAGTATGTGGAGCAGGGGCAGGAGGCGGTGTGGCCATGGCGTGAGGGGTGTGGCCACTATGCGCAGGGGCGGGCCCTGCAGCATGGGTGGGCATGGCCAGGCCACAAGATGGTATGGCTATGGGCCAAGACGCCCCAGAAACATTGCCACCTGGGGCGAATCGCCCCCCAAGCCCCCACATCTTTACATGACTGGGAAGGTCTGTTCTCTGTTGCCCGAGAGGGTAGGGCCAGGTCTAATGGTTTGAAGTTACAGGAGAGTAAATTTTGACTGAACATTAGGAGGACATTCTTGGCCGTAAGAGCAGTTTGGCAATGGAATTGGTTCCTTGGAGAGGTCGGGGGGGGATCTCTTCTCTGGATGTCTTCAAAAGAAGCTGGACAGCTACCTGCCAGGGATGCTTTAGCTGGAGATCTTTCACTCACTCCGGAGGATGGATTCTATGATCCATGAGCCACCTTCTAACTCTTTGGTTTTATGGTTCTGTGACATGAAGCTTACTCTGCCATCTTGGGGGAAAAAAATTCCCTTGTGAACCAGGGGTCTTGTGGATTCTAGGGAGGCAAAGAGGAGGCAAATGTGATGGCTGTGATGGACCCAGTGGCAATTTGACTTGGTGCATCGTGGGGAGGAGATGGGCTCCTAGTTTAAGCTGACCTAGGGTAGGAATTGGGAGTCTGGTATATAGTGTTGCCAGATGGAAAACTGTAGGGGCCTCCTGGTACTGTAGAAGAAGAAATTTCAGCAACTCTTGCTTTTTATCTGGTTGGCATGACAAGCAACACTTGCTGATGTTCCCTCTTCCATTAAAGGTCAGGCACCTCTTCAGTTTTCACCATAACTGGAGACCCTCGGAGGACAACTAGGTGTAGCCAAGCAGCCTCAGAGTGTGGCCAAGACAGCTAAAGTTAACAACAAGGAAGAATGCACAACTTAAGAGGGAGAGAAGAGGAACTAAATAAAAACACAATAAGTCATTATAAGCAGCTACGTTGCTGGTTATAATTCATTACTTCCAGTGGCGGACCAATGACAACTGGGGCCTTGCATGCCAGTGGGGTGGTCAATCTGCTCCAGGTTTTAGTCTGAACATTAAAGGAGCTACCTGAGGTGCCAGACCTATTTCAGAGAGAGCTTTCAGCACCGCGGAGAGCAACTTTGGACTATTTTGTCTTTTGCTGGGAAATGTTTCCCGGTCCCATGTTCCCCCTCCCAAAGAATTGGGCTCAGATGGATTTTGTTGGCTACTGTGGCCGAAATCCAATGCCAATGGGTCTACTCTTGCATTCTCATCAACCTTGCCTGTAAAGGTGGTGGGACTGAGAGAAGGGCCTCTCCTGGGGGTCTGAGAACCTGGGCAGGATTGTATGTGGAGCTATAGTTGGTGAGATAGACATATAGGTCATAACAAGTACCTTTATTATTGAAGGAAACATTAAAATCAGGCTCTACGGTCTTAACTACTAGAAATGTGAGCAGCTCCAATGCCCAAGAAGTAATAGACTGCGTGCGTGTGTTGTGTGCTATTCAGATACCTGAAAATCCAAAACTTCCTTCCTACTGTGTATTGTCTCCCTCTGTCTTCTTTCAAAGAATTTACATAAAATATTCTCGTGTTCCAGTTCTGTTTCCATGAGTCTTTCCTGCATTCTTTCAAGAATTCCTGTAACATCTCCCCAAACGAGACAAAACAGCATCTCACAAAGAAGAGACTTGTTCTGTTCTCCATTTTTCATCTGCTTCTCATGGTACGAAACCTCAGTGCATTCAAGAATTAAATAACTATTTCAGAAAGAATCCCAAACACATTCCCCTCGTCTTCTCTTTCAGGCTTTTACTTTTTTCTTCTTCTCACACCAGAGATAGAAAACGAGATTTCACTGACTTACAGTTGGCTCCTAAATATTTGGGCAGGACAGTGATTTCATACCCTCCAATTGTCCTGATTTGGTAGGGACAGTCCTGATTAATCCTCTTTTGTCCCACTTTTTCAGCTGCTTTTAAAATGTTCCAGTTTTTCTCTCCTCCTCCTCCTCCACTTCCCTTTACTTCTCTGTACTTCAGTTGTGGCAAACTGAGCATTTCCACACTACACTGTTATGGTGCTATTATTCCATTCTCACCATCCTGGGGAATTCTGGGGTTTGTAATTTACTGAGGCACAGGGGTCTCTGGCTGAGAATTCTAAATGCTCCTCTCTAAACTGAAAATCCCAGGATTCCATAAGATGTTGAAAGTGGAATAATAGCATTATAACAGAAATGCTTGAGTCCAAACTTCTGATGCAATTTGAGAGAGGAGAGGAGGAGTGGAAATTGTGGCCCTTCCCAGTAAGATTAGGGAAAAGCAAACTACCATAGCTTCTCGTAGCTTGGGTTAGATTAATCCTCCATCAATGATATCGCGTTCCTCCCCGAAATCTCCTATTCTAAATGAAAAGGGCATGGCACCTGCCTTTTGCCCTATGACCTTCCTCTAAATCCTCCTCTTCAGGATGGAATTTGGCTCCCCAGCCCTCGCTCACAACTAGGATTGCCAGAATGAAAACTGGAGAGGGCTCGTGTTCTTTTAATAGTTGTACAGAAGAGAGAATTTCAGCAGGGGATGCTGGTCATCTGGTTGTGTTGGAAACCGTGACCAGAAAAATTCATAGAATCATAAGAGTTGGAAGAAACCACGAGGGCTGTTGAGTCCAACCCTCTGCCACGTAGGAACATGCACTCAAAGCACCCCCAGCAAATGACCATCCTGCCTCTGTTTAAAAACTTCCAAAGAAGGTGACTCGACCACACTCTGAGGCAGTGTATTCCACTGCTGAATGACCCTTACTGTCAGGAAGTTCTTCCTGATGTTTAGGTGAAATGTCTTTTTATAGAATCATAGAGTTGGAAGAGACCCCAGAGGCCATCCAGTCCAACCCCCTCCCATGCAGGAACCCACATCAAAGCTCTCCCGACAGATGACCATCCAGCCTCTGCTTAAAAACCTCCAAAGAAGGAGACTCCACCACACTCCTTGGAGGTAGCATATTCCACTACCAGACACCTCTGACCTTCAGGAAGTTCCTCCTTAGGTTTAGGTTTCCTGCTGTTTGAATCCACGGCTCCGTGTCTTAGTCTCCGGAGCAGCAGAAAACATGCTTTTTCCTTCTCCAACATGACATCACTTCACATATTTAAATGTGGCTATCAGATCACCTCTTAACCATCTTTTCATCAGGCTAAAAAAGAATTCCTTCATCTATGCCACCATTAAAGGTAGAAGAGCCTTCTCTGGTTCTCATTCATTCTGGCAATCCTATTTAAGTGGAGTGGGGAGCAGACTAAAAATAACTTTATTCTGAAGAGGCTTCATGATTCTGAGTAACAATGTATAAGTCTCTTGGTAAAGCTCATCAGCCTGTGTTAGGGGCAAATCCTCACATTACCAAAACCTCAACACTGAAGGAATGTTACCAAATCACAGTATTTAGGACTGCCAGAGCGAAAATTGGTGAGAAAGTCCTGCACCTTTCATGGTTGTGCAAATGGGGGAATTTCAGCCAGTGCTGGTTACCTGGTTGCATGAGAAGACACACTGCTAAAATTTCCTTTTCTATGTGACCATTAAAAATACAGGTGCCCTCTCCTGGCAACTCTGTGGAGTCACTCTGTAAACTTTATAAAGGTCCCTTTCATAGTATACAAAGATAGGAAATGGCTATTCCCTAAGTATGGCTATTGTGTCACCTCTTAACCCCCTGTTTGTGTGCCTTCAAGTCATATCCCACCCCCTATTGTGGGATTTTCTTGTCTAGATTTATTCAGAGCGCTTTGCCGTTCTTCTTCTGAGGCTGAGAGGGTGTGACTTGGTTTCCTTGGCTGAGTGGGGATTTGAATCCTGCGCTCCCAAGGTCCTAGTTCAACGCTTAAACCATTATACTGTGCTGGCTGTCTCTGTTGCTAATTGTCGTTAACATAACAATTTGAATTCCTTCAGGTTGACTCTGACCTGTAGCAATCTAGAGTTTTTCTAGCGAGATTTATTCAGAGGAAGCTTGCCGTTGCTTCATGCTGAGACTAAGGTCATTTCCGCACTAGCCTGTTATAGCGCGATGATTCCACTTTCAACATCCTCTGGAATCCTGGGGTTTGCAGTTTCGGTAGCGGCCGGCCACACTAGCCTATTATAGCGCGATGATTCCACTTTCAACATCCTCTGGAATCCTGGGGTTTGCAGTTTCGGTAGCGGCCGGCCACACTAGCCTGTTATAGCGCGATGATTCCACTTTCAACATCCTCTGGAATCCTGGGGTTTGCAGTTTTGGGAGGGGACGGCCGGCCCCTCCCGAAACTGCAAACCCCAGGATTCCAGAGGATGTTGAAAGTGGAATCATTGCGCTATAGCAGGCTAGTGCGGAAATAGCCCAAGTGAAGGTGAGTTGCCAAGGCTTCCTAGTGAGTGTCTATGACTGAGGCAGGATTTGAACCTTGGTCTCTTGGAGTCCCACACTCAAATCACCCCTGTCCTCTCCCCTAATTGTCCACCTCACTGTAGGCTCCTAGGAGCCGGGGGCCTGTCCTCCCTTCCCTCGTGCTACCCTATCACTCATCCGCCACCTATACCCGAGGCTCTTTATAAATAAATAGCATGCTAATTGAAATCAATGGGACTTAGTTCAAAGTAAATGCGTTCAAGAGCAGGAAGAAAGAAAGAGGAGCTGAGGTCAGAGATACATCATGATGGGAAACATGTTCACTCATGAAATTCCATCCCAGCCACCGTCCTCGCCCCTGCCCTAATTCTCCCCCCAGCCCGCCTTGTTCTCCAAGGAAGGTGATTATCACCCGCTCGCCTCTGCATGATCTATTTACCATACTAAAGACAGGAGCCTTTGAACTTTTATTATCCAATACCAAGACTCTCTCTCTCTTTTTGGAATCCAATCCTTAAAATACTCAAAAGACCTTCCTCTGGAGATTTGCTTTAAGAAAGATGTCGAGCAGGGAGAAGAGAGAGAAGGGGCTTAATTTCCAATTCTCTGGAGTTTCTTCTTTTTTTTTCCTTCCACCCTCTTCATGGCACTCAAGGGGGAAATTACTTTAAGCGATATTATTCCACTCTCCTCACTCCCAAACAGCTAGAGTTTGCACAAAGTTTTTTTTCCGCCAGTTTGGTGGGTAAGAAGCTGTTCCCCATTGCAGGACTAGGAAAGTTACTTTTCGGATGACAGCTCCAAAAATTGCCCAGCAAACATCACTGCTGGGATTCTAGGCATTGCAATGAGTCCTCTCCCATCCTGGGATTCTGGGAATTGCAATTGAGCCTGTTCCCTCCCGCCTCCCACAACCTGCCAGGTGATAATGTTTATCCCTATTTTATGAAAAAGAAAAAACCCAGTAAATGACTCTCACATGTTTCTTGATTAATAGATGATTAAAATATTTCACATTGTCTAAGTCTTCACAGATGGAAACTGGGACACAGGTGGCAAAGCAAAGCCAGTGTGTGATCAAGATGGCAATTGTTATTAATGAAGAAGAACAGTCAGGCTAGGAGAAGCTTCAGCAGTTTGCTTTTGTGTAAGCCACCTGGGAGGATGAATCACTGAATCATAGAATCACAGAGTTGGAAGAGACCCCAGGGGCCATCCAGTCTAACCCATTGCCATGCAGAAACCCACATCAAAGCACTCCCAACAAATGGCCATCCAGCCTCTGCTTAAAAACCTCCAAAGAAGGAGACTCCACCACACGCCATGGAGGCAGCAGATTCCATTGCCGGACAGCTCTGACCATCAGCAGTTTCTTCCTGAGGTTCAGGTGGAATCTCTTCCCCTGCAGCTTGAATCCATTGCTCCTTGTCCTAGTCTCTGGAGCAGCAGAAAACAAGCCCGTTCCCTCCTCAACATGACATCCCTTCAAATATTTAACCCTGGCACTCATGTCCCCTCTTAACCTTCTCTTCTGCAGACTAAACATCCCCAGCTCCGTAAGCCACGCCTCATAGGGCATGGCTTCCAGATGAGAAAGGGAGAAAGTGGGAGGAGATGAGAAAAACCGGGACATTTTAAAAGCAGCTGAAAAACTGGGACGTGTGTGGCCAAGCAACATCAGGAATGTGGTCAAGATGGCAAAAGTTATGAATGAAAAAGAACACACAAGCTAGGAGTGGCTGCAGCGGTTTGCTTTTGCCTGAGTCTTGCAGGAGCGTGCCATCCCACGACCACGGAAAGGTAGTGCCATGCTGGGCATTTGGTGATGCAGAATTCTTGTTTGGAGGGGAAGAATTATTATCGGGCAGGGTTGTGCTCTCATTTTGTTTCGCCCCGTAGCTATGCCCCTGGGCTCCTCACACCCTTTTTTATGGAGACAAACACACCACTAAAGCATATCATTTTATTTGTTTATTTTCAGACTGGTATTGTCATATCCGCTGATTGCTTCTGGGGATCTGAACTGCCTAGTCATTAAACCATTTTAGCCAATTAATCCTCGGCCTTTACCCAATTTAACGAATTGATCAGAGATTATGTTTTAAACGTATTTGCATATTGCAAAGACCTCGGTGTAGGTGCCTCCTTGACATATTACCACCAGTGTAATATCACCTCCAATTTAATTAGCAAAACCTACCATTTGGTTTGAGAGGCAAAGGCTAAAAGGAACACACACACACACACACAGATGCTTTCATTTCCCTATTATGGAACATAAGCCTCTCTGCGCTCAACTCACAGTGGCCGGAACCAACTCATCCATCAGCTAAACCTTTAGTTGATTAATCCACCCAACTACCAATTAAACTTTGCAGCAGTTCTATTATTTCTGCAAGGGCATGTATTTTATTTTAGGTCAGCCTCTGTTTTGCTTTTAGCTTTGTGCACCGGGTGGCATCTGCCTTCCATTCTAGGTCCTCACTGTGTGCCGTGCCTTCACATTGTTCATAAAGCTGTAGGTATGGAAGGGCAGAGATATGATTAACAAATATCATGCCCTCCGCCTGTCCCAGTTTGGCAAGGAAAGCCCAAACTTGCTATCCCACTTTTCCAGCTGTTTTTAAAATACCTCAGTTTCTTTTTCCTGACACTTCTCCCCTTTGTCCTCAGCTGCCAACCAATTTCAAAGTGCAAAAGTAGAATTAATTTAGCAGGAGGAGGAGCAGAGCAGACTCAGGCAAAAGGAAACTGCTGCAGGTTCTCCTTGCTTGCCTGTTTTTCCTCCTTAATAACTTCTCCTGTGTTGACACACTCTGATGTGCTTTGCCACAAGTATCCTGGTTTTCGTTTGTGAAATGATGGAGGACATGTATGATTCCTGCGGCTATGCGAATGGTAGTTTTTGTGGAACAACAATAAGTATTTCCGAACTCTCTGGTGTCAGTTACTTCTTCAGAGTCCTCTTACATTTCGGCTTTTGTGTCCGTGTCCGTGGAATGTGGTGAAATCACTCAGCTTTCTTATCTGGAGTACAAGAGCCAGAACCCTACCGTTAGTCATGACTAGAGTAGACGCAGTGAATCAGAGGGATTTACTTCAGTGTTGTTTCACCAGCCAACAAGTGAGTCAATGGCCATTTCCACACTAGACTGTTATAGTGCTATTATTCCACTTTCAACATCCTGTGGAATTCCGAGGTTTGCAGTTTAAGGAGGGGCCTTTGAGGTTTAGAGATGGGAAGAATTTTCAACTCTGGTTTAGGGATGGGAAGAATTTTCTCTATTATTCATTTTCAAGTCAAAAAACTGAGTTTCCAAGAAGCTGGGAAATCCTTTTAGAGAGAAGAATATACCAGTGAAACTTGCATGCAGGTTAGTCCCTGGATCTGAATGTTCTGAAGTGTTCTGGAGGATTTTCTTGCACGTGGAGAGGCTCTCCAACAGCTGAGATGATAGGGTCCCCCCCGATCAGACAAGCTTTTGCCAAGATCAATGTACCAAACAGTCACTGGGCAGCAGCAACAGTGGGAGTTTCCACTGGCGTAGGATCTCTCAGAGACATTGGCAGCGCCACCATAGCTAACAGTTGTTAGTAGTGCATAGAAGGAGGCACCGGTAAACCACTTCACAATGTCTTTTACCATGAAAGCTCTATCCAAAATGAAACAAGAGATGTTGCTGAAGAGGAGACTCCCTGGGTTGGAAGGGACTCAGCTAGCTACTGGGGAAGAGCAGAGGACAAGTACGAGTAGTTCTGTGTCTAATGACGCAACTGGACTCAAGCCGAAAGAACATTCGGCTGCTGATGTGCTCAGAGGTGAAAGGAAAATACTCAATCAAGGAAGCCACAGCTCTGCATTTGCAAGAGATGAGTAAAGCTGTTGATAACAGGGTGATCTCTCATTCATAGGGTCACCGTAAGTGGAAGTCAACTTGATGGCAGCTGACAAGAAACCTCTCAATGCAATTTTCCTTCGGTCTCCAAATTTCTAGTATTTGGTAATTTTAAACTTCAGGGGAGCATTTGGAAATGCAGTTTCGGCCTCCAGAGCAAAGGGGCAGGCAGAGCGACCAAGGGAAAGCAAACACAGCAGATATAAGAGTTTTTGGTGTGAATGATTTTTTGTATCTCCCTTTCCATGATGCTAGAAAATTGAAGACTGAAGGAGAATGTTTTGGCCACCAAAATCCTTATTTGGAAGGGTAATACCTTCATTTTTCCCCCTCCCCATAGCTACCCCCCTACTAGAACTTACCCATCCAGCATGATGGATCACTTTGCAAAAAAAAAGCACACGTGTTTGAACCTTTTTCCAAATGTCCATTCTTGGAAATGAAGAATGGACATTTGGAAATGAAGAATGGACATTTGGAAAAAGGTTCAAACACGTGTGCTTTTTTTTTTTTGCAAAGGGATCCATCATACTGGATGGGTACGGTAAACAACATCCATGGACTTCTTGATCCTTCTTTCCTCATCTTTCCCTACAGTACGATTTTTGCAAGGAAGCCAAAGATCCCTCTAGATCATTTAAGTCTCCAAAACCCCACTGGAATCATAAATTACCCTTAAAGGATCACTAGAGATAATGTAATATTTATTTGAACTGGCAAATTAGTTGATGAATCGGTTAAAAGCGCGGGAGGTTGTTCAAGCTACAGAAACCTTTAAAGGCTAACAGCCTTCAAGAGTGGCTTTTTGGCAAAGGTTTATTGCCGCAATTTCCATTTTTGTAAAGTTTATGATTCAGGGGAATGTTATACATTTCCATATGTAACTGGAAATGAGGGGGCAGTGATAGGCTTAAAAATGAAAGTAAAAACACCGTGTAGAATGGCATTTTTCAAAAATTCTTCTGTCTGTTTCAAAAAGGTAAATCCTGGAATGCAAAGCAGATATTTAGTCCTGGGGGGAAAAATATCATATGTCGATGACAAGATAGAAGCATCAATTCAAATTCAGATCAATTTTATTTGTCATTCAGTCTGCACATGTCTCCATAATAAGACCAATAAATAATATACAGGCATATCTCAGTTAAGAAAGTCTCTGATGAAGAAGTTTATTTTTGCAAAATCTTTTTACACCCACCCAGCCCCACTCTTTCTTCTCATCCTTTGTCTAGCTAGAAATTTCTTTAGCAGCATCAGCAATGAGAGGAGGATGAAGGAAGGCGACAGAACAACAGTGTTTCAGTGTTAGTAAGCAATGCAATAAAGTTTGAGCTGAGAAGGAATGAGATTTTGCTCCGGCTGATCCTGTTTTATCTGTGTGCACTTGCCTACAACAGGGAAAGTAAATGGCAGGTGCCTTCAGCATCTCTTACTAAACATGTATGAAGAGCAAAAAGGAGATGGAAGTGGAAAGCAGATGAGCCTGCCTCACCAGCTTCCCCCAGCACCATGAAAAGCATAGATCTATAGGTCTGGCCACTGAAATGGAAATGTGTTGCAGTATGTCTTATGAGAATAATGCAATATTAAGTTGTTGGTCTTCTGAGTATTTTGTGTTCACAACTCCTGTATCTGAAGAAATACTGCTGGGGTTCATCAATAAAGGAGATCTTTCTTTTAAAAAAATTATAAAAACCACTAGGGCTGCTGAAAGAAAGAGGCATCCCTGATGCATTCTGGTGGAAGCTTTCAAGTGGTCTCTAGGAGGTTCAAAAGGTTTCTGTTTACTTTCTTACTTACCTGACCTGGGCCATTTCCAAACTAGACCACAAAAACTCCTTCCTAAACTGCAAACCCCAGGATTCCGTAGGATGTTGAAAATGTTGAAAATGACATAATAATACTATAACAGGCTAGTGCAGGAATGACCCTGGTTCTTTCATTTCCCATGTGAATCCTGTTAGTATGGGACACAAAGTTTGCTGAAACACATGGAAGTGCCCCTTTTTTGATGGTGTAGGAACCTATCCTCCTTTTTTCCGTCTTCTTTCTGCTTCTGATGTCAAATTAGATGTTAAGTAATGCCCAGGAATATCTCCTTCATGAAGTGAGGTATACCTGTAAAATAAAATAAAATTCACTTTCTTTCTTTTTAAAGCTGCACTACATAGGTTGTCCCTGTATGCTCCATTTAGGAAGAGGCTTTCTCCTTTGCATGGCAGAGCAGGGAGAATGCCTCTTCTAAGAGCACTTTGTGTGAATGCAAAACTCCTCTGCTTGCAAATGTGTGTGAGGGAGTTACTTTGTGGATTGCATCTCCCTGAATCTCTCAGCCAGCCTGGCCACAGATCTGTAGCCCAAAAAGTAACTTTTACAAACTCTGGGAACGGGGAGATGCCGCGCCCCACTGCACACATGGAATTCTACCCCAATCCACGACAGTCCTTCTTTGGGCTGCCTAATTAATTGGGAAGGGTTCCTTTTTTAATCGACTGAGTAGTATGAAATTTATTAATCTAATTTATTAATGGATGGAACCGTTACAGATTGAATCAAATATATCATCTATTAATACTGTTGCCAAGAACCAGCGTCTTGTAGAGGTTTGAGTGTTGGATAAGGACAATGAAGGACCAGGGTTCGTATCTCTGCTAAGGCATGGACACCCACTAGGTGACTGTGGGCAAGTCACACTCTCTCAGCCTCAGAGGAAGGCAGCAAACCCCCTGTGAATAAATTCTGCCAGGAAAACCTTGTGATAGATGTGACTTAGGGTCACCATAAGTAACCAATGACTTGAAAGCATGCAACAATAATGTTGCCACATCTTGAGCATGGCTTCTGTTCCTGTACCATGAATATACAGAAATGTAACCGTGATGTACAGAAATTAGACAAGAGCTGCTCTCTATTTGAGGAGTAATGCCTTTCCTTTCCTTTCCTTTCTTCCTTTCCTTTCCTTTCCTTTCCTCTTGATCCAAATCTACTAAAATTTGAATGGGAAGTGACAGATTCGCATGCCTCTAGTAAAGAAATCTTCACATTTTAAATTTCATTTCAGGCTGCTGATCAAAGCAAAACCAGAGCAGTTTTTTTAATTTTTTTTTAATTATAATAACAATCATCAACTGCAGTCCAATATATCCTAAGGATCAGGGCTGTGGAGTCAGAGTTGTGGATTTAAGTTGTGGAGTTGGAAGCAATTTGGGGTGGAGTTGAAGTCAATAGAAATGTATTAACTCTGACTCCAGGCTGTTATTTTTTTTTTAAAGTATTGTCACAGTATATGGTAAATAGATGGTTTTATGCTTCTATATTTATTAAAGTGATTAACAGGAGAAGTGAAAATACATAAGAGGAGAAAAATGTTTTGGCTTCTGTCTTTTTCAGTTGCTAAAAATGAAACTGAGCTGCATACAAGTATTACTTTATACTTACATTTTAGCCTTAAATAAATATATTTTATGTTCTATTAGTCTAAGTAGCCCGGTGATTCAGGTAGCGGTGGTGATGAGAAGCTTTTTGCTACTGTTTTGCTACAGTGAATTTATTATGACTAATTAATATGGATTTGCCATTTACGAAGGAGTTGGAGAGAGATGGCAGACAAAAACAGAGGAACTGATGTTGGCAGTGGAGTCAAAGGTTTGGTGTACTGACCCCACAGCCCTGCTCAGCATAGTGTGAATATCCACATGCGGAGATGCCCTGTGCCAGTGGTACGCAGGTCCCATGCAGAATGGCAACATTGCGCAACAGGTGTGAAGGGCTGGTTGCTGAATGCACAACATGCAACTACGATATGCAACAGCAACATGCAGTGTGTGGTGCGCAGCCATAATACACAATGCTGCTCTATGCACAGCTTTGTTTCCATCACTTTTAGGAGACTACGGCCATTTCTGCACTAGACTGTAATAGTGCTGTTATTCTACTTTCAAAACCCTATGGAATCCCAGTGTTTCCTTAAAGCCCCCCCCCCGCAACTGGAAACCCCAGTATTCCAGAGGATGTTGAAAGTGGAATAATAGCACTATAACAGTGTGGGGCAGAAATGGCCTATCTCTGGCCATTTCCGCACTAGCCTGTTATAGCATGATGATTCCACTTTCAACATCCTCTGGAATCTTGGGGTTTGCAGTTTCGGGCGGGGAGAGGAGGATTCCAGAGGATGTTGAAAGTGGAATCATTGCGCTATAACAGGCTAGTGCGGAAATGGTCTCTGTTGCGCTATGGCGAATAATGCATCCCGCATGCATAGGATGAATTACGCAGGCATACATCTCGAACTGAACTCCTGCTTCCATCTATTTGTTTCTCCTCTTGCTTATTAGTTTTCTGGCTCTTTGTATTTATCCGTGATAATAATAATAAGAGTCCTTTCCTTTGCTTTTTCACTTTTCTGGACCTTTTAAATCATACCATCTGTCCCAATTGGACATCCCTACAGAATATCTACAAAATTTCATTTTCCAGTTTGTTGTTGTCCTCCTCGAAGAATGATCACCCTGCCTTTTTTTTTAAAGATCCCAAGAACCACACCATGCAACGTGTGTGCGTGTGGATGCACTTTCAAGTTGCTTGTTCATTTCATGAATGGCACAGGGTCTTCTTAGACAAGGATCCTCAGAGGTGGCTTTGCCAGTTCCTTCCTCTGAAATACAGCCTACAGCATCTGATATCTGTTGGTGGTCTCCCATCCAAGTATGAACCAGGGCTGACCCTGCTTAGCTCCAAGATCAGACAGGTTCTGGTGGTGCCTTTAGGACATTTAGGCCATTCTCCCCTTTATATTGAATTCATCAGGACAGAAAAAGTGATTTGTAGGGCAGAAGAAAGGGTTGATGGTTGGGGGTAGGAGGAGAAGGAGAAGGACAGATGCCTTTAACCCGCCCCCTCCCCTTGTTTTCAGCCTGGGAATGAATTATTGGATAGGCATAAAGGGGAGGTGACGGGGGGAAGCAGAGAAAAGATTTCTTTTAACTGAAAATTGTATGTAACGAGAGGTCATAAATGTGAGTACTGCACCTTTAAATTCACAGCTGCCATGCCATAAATATATTTTACGTGGTGGGGCATTTCAAAGGCGGCATTCCTGGCATGTTTTCTTGCCTATAATGGAAGCGCTGCTTTAACACACCAACATAAACACTCCGAGTCCTGTTGATTTTATGGACTAGCAATGCTTGTAATTTATGATAAAGGATCCCAGGCCTGGGCAGCTCTGGATGGCTTTTGGGGAGTGTGGGGGGGAGAAGTGTGGGTTGTGTAGGGTAGGAGAGAAAAACAAGGGAAATAGAAGGGGGCGGGATTACAAAGGCACATTACTTGAAATCTGAAACAAAATGAAAGGCTTAAGAAAAAAAGAAAATACCCACCTATGGTGGCAGGGAATACAATTAAGCTAGGATCTTGCAACCGTTGCAATGCTGTTGGGAGCGCAAATTGGGATACAATTAAGCTAGGATCTTGCAACTGTTGCAATGCCGTTGGGAGCGCAAATTGGGATACAATTAAGCTAGGATCTTGCAACCGTTGCAATGCCGTTGGGAGCGCAAATTGGGATACAATTAAGCTAGGATCTTGCAACCGTTGCAATGCCGTTGGGAGCGCAAACTGGGATACAATTAAGCTAGGATCTTGCAACCGTTGCAATGCTGTTGTGAGTGCAAATTGGGATACAATTAAGCTAGGATCTTGCAACCGTTGCAATGCTGTTGGGAGGGCAAATTGGAATACAATTAAGCTAGGATCTTGCAACCGTTGCAATGCTGTTGGGAGCGCAAATTGGGATACAATTAAGCTAGGCTCTTGCAACTGTTGCAATGCTGTTGTGAGCACAAATTGGGATACAATTAAGCTAGGATCTTGCAACCGTTGCAATGCTGTTGGGAGCGCAAATTGGGATACAGCGCAATGGTGATTTCATTCAACTCTGCTCCAGGGTGGATCCCATGCTTTGCTAGATTCGATCTCAAAGAACGCACGGAGCAAATTTAGCAACTTTTCAGCAACTGTGTGTGCAGTATTTGCACCCTATTCACACTTCGGGGCTTAGGCCATTTCCGCACTGGAGCGTGATAGTGCTATGATTCCACTTTCAACATCCTAGGGAATTCTGGGGTTTGCAGTTTAGAGAGGGGTCTTTAAGGATGTTGAAAGTGGAATCATAGCACTATAACAATCTAGGGCAGAAATGGTCCAAGAAAATAAAAGACAAAAATTCCAGGAATTCTGTTTCTTAAACCTGCAGTGAAGCCCCCTCCACTATAGTTTTTGAGCTCTACTTTATCTTAAAATTTTTCCCCAGGATTCCATAGGATGTTAAAAGTGGAGTAACGGCACTATAACAGTCTAGTGTGGAAATGGCCAATTTTATATTGAAAAACATAATCTGGGAGATATGATCAGTTCTTATTATATATTATATAATAATATATTTCCCTTTTTGCAAAAAAGGTATCCCCTCCTAAACGAAGCCAGAAAAGGCACGGGAAACACACATAGGTTGAAAGATTGGGTCACACTTAGATTTTCTAGAAGCGCTGCCAGAATTTTTGTTTTAATCACACTTATAATTTTTTGCAAGGAAGTCCTTTGCACATCGTGCAATTAGGTTATGGGACTCATTGCCACAAGATGTGGCAGAGTCTACCACTTTACCCCTTTTTTTAAAAGCAGAAAGCAATAGGCCAGTCAATAGTTATCAGTGATGATAATTATGATGTGGAGCCTCCATTTACAGAGGCAATATATCGTTAAATATTCAATGCTACCGACAAACAAACAAACCACGGATTTTTTTTTTGTTTCCTTCTCTCCCACCCCCTAACATTTTTGTACCATCCAGCCTGATGAAGAGTTTTGGAGATCTCAGATGCTTGCATATTCCTGTGGCATCCTTCCTGGTCCTAATAATATCTAATCTTTTTTGTTTTTGGTTTTGTTTTTAGCGAGTTTCCAAGTTCCCAAAAGCACTGGACTGGAAACAAAATACTAGACAAGATGGACCTGGGAGTAATCCTAGTCTTAAGGACTGATCCTCTTTTGGAAAACACAAACTTTGGCACACAAACATTGTCGTCATGAGAGTTTATGAGTATAAAATGGGAATTTGGAACTTCTTCCTATCTTATTATTGCTCTTCTGGATGTTTTTGGAGTCTCTCTCTCTCTCTCTCTCATCTCCCCTCCCAACTACATCCCTTTTCTTTCTCCACTCCAGATGTGATCCTAGCAGCTGGCACAGCTTCAGGAGGGAGGGAGGGAGGGAGGGAGGGAGGGAAGGAGCTCAGATGCTCTTACATAGCAACAGGGGTGAGGGGTGCAAGGGAGAGTCATTAATCATTTTTGTAGGGAAAGCCTCACCGCCGTCTGCTCACGGCCTGGCACGGGGAGGGGGTGGGGAAGGGAGCAGAAGGAAAGTGGGTAGGCCTGTTTTGGGGATGTGGCAAAGACTGGGTCTGAGGCCAGAGCTAAAGTTTGAAGCACAAGAGCACAAGACCTCAGGAAGCTTTCTCCCTCTTCCCCTCTTCTTCCTCTCCTCTTCCTCCCATTCCTCCTCTTCCTCTTCTTATTCCCTCCCCATCTTCTCGTCCTCCTCCTTCCTTCTCCTTCCTTTTCCTCCTCCTCCTTCCTCTTCCCCTTCTCTTCCTCCTCCTTCCTTTTCCTCTTCCTCCTTCCTCTTATTCCCTTTCTCCTGTCTCTTCTTCCTTCTTCCTTTTCCTCTTCCTTCCTCCTCCTTCCTTCTCCTTCCTTTTCCTCCTCCTCCTCCCTCTCTCCTGTCTCTTCCTCCTCCTTCCTTATCCTCGTCCTCCTTCCTCTTATTCCCTCTCTCCTGTCTCTTCCTCCTCCTTCCTTTTCCTCCTCCTCCTCCTCCCTCTCTCCTGTCTCTTCCTCCTCCTTCCTTTTCCTCCTCCTCCTCCTCCCTCGCTCCTGTCTCTTCCTCCTCCTTCCTTATCCTCATCTTCCTTCCTCTTATTCCCTCTCTCCTGTCTCTTCCTCTTCCTTCCTTTTCCTCTTCCTTCCTCCTCCTTCCTTCTCCTTCCTTTTCCTCCTCCTCCTTCCTCTCTCCCTTCTCTTCCTCCTCCTTCCTTTTCCTCTTCCTTCTTCCTCCTTCTTCCTCCTCCTCCTCCATTACGGGGACACAAAGTGTCTGACAAAGGTTAAAATAAACAGGTTTGAAACACTTACAACATTCATAAAGGAAAACAGGAAAAGTTACTATAGCAGGCCCTCGGGAGAACACAGCCTTGAGTTTTATCCCAAAAGCAAGTGACAAATCAGCCTATGCACATGGATTTTTTTTTTTATTAATGTGGCTCAGGAGTAGGAACAAAAATTGGAGCTGGGTCACACCTTTATTGGCATCACAAAAGTGGTGCCAGCTTTTAAGTCGTGGAGAACTCTTCATCGGGTTGCTGTCCAACCTGATGAAAAGTTCTGCAAGATTCCAAAGCTTGGCCCCCAAGAGCTTGAAAACATTACATTTGGAAGGGATTACCTGACTGGCAAAGGCATTCTGGGAGCTGTAGCCTCAAAAGGAATATTTCCATACTGTTCTTGTTTGACTTTTTCGTGATCTGTTATTAATATCCAACTATGATTTTTAAAAATATATTCTTGCTATTATTGCTTAAATTTCACAGAGTAGATATTACCCGCCTTTGATTTTTGGTTTTTATGCAAAGAACGGAAGGAGGTAAAACTTTTCTACCATTTGGCTGCAAACATGAGAGACGCAGGAGCAAGACCAGCAAGAAAAGAAAAGACAAAGATTCCAGGAATTCTGCTTCTTAAACCCCCAGTGAAGCCCCTCCCAGTATAGTTTATGAGCCTTGCTTAATCTTCAAATATTTCCCATTTTTCTTGTTCTCTTTGTCAAACCAAGGAAAATTGATGTTTAACTCAAGTTGCCTCGTGTCCCCTTCTCCCCCACCCTTAATAATATTTTAACCTTAAAGTTTGCACAAAAAAAAAGTACTTCAAGTGCTTTCTTCTTAAGCCTCCTCTCAGGGAAGATAATTGAGCAATTAGTGACAAATTACCTTCAGTGGCTTTTCCCCTAATGAAGCCTTACGTAACAAAAGTGCCAATTAAAAGCCATTCCTGAAGAGAGAGAGAAAGCATGTGCTTTTGAAGAGTTTTCTGCTGCAGAGAATGTACCTCTTTTGGCTTTGCTCCGTTCCGGACAGCAGCCTCTTCGGGAGCGTGAGCTTAAACCCATTCGCTCCAGAGACTGCAGCTACGCCACAACTTAGAACATTTCCGCACAACACTCTTATAGCGCGATGATTCCACTTTCAACCTCCTATGGTATCCTGGGGTTTGCCGTTCTGGGAGGGGCCACCTGGCCCCTCCCGAAACTGCAAACCCCAGGATACCATAGGAGGTTTAAAGTGGAATCATCGCGCTATAAGAGTGTCGTGCGGAAATGGTCTTAAACTTGAATGGACTTTTCCAAGGAATCTGTGTTAGGAGGTTCAAGATCGCCCATAGAGAAGGCTCAGCATCTGTAAACTGGAATTCCCAGGATCCTTGGAGATGGCACTTGTACATTCCCACATTTCACAGATGAAAACAGGGACACACGTGGCCAAGCAATATCAGAGTGTGGTCAAGAGGACAAAAAAGGAGGGCGACCAAAATGGTGAGGGGCCTGGAAGCCAAGCCCTATGAGGATAGACTTAGAGAGCTGGGTATGTTTAGTCTGCAGAAGAGAAGGTGAAGAGGGGACATGATAGCCATGTTTAAATATTTGAAGGGATGCCACGTAGAGGAGGGAGAGGGCTTGTTTTCTGCTGCTCCAGAGACCAGGACAAGGAGCAATGGATTCAAGCTGCAGGAAAGGAGATTCCACCTGAACCTCAGGAAGAGCTTCCTGATAGTCAGGGCTGTCTGGCAGTGGAAGATGCTGCCTCGGAGTGTGGTGGAGTCTCCTTCCTTGGAGGTTTTTAAGCAGAGGCTGGGTGGCCATCTGCTGGGGGTGCTTTGAGGGTGTTCCTGCATGGCAGGGGGTTGGACTGGATGGCCCCTGGGATCTCTTCCAACTCTACATTTCTATGTTCCTAAAAAGTTACCAGTGAGGAAGAATATACAAGCTATGGGCTCCAGCAGGGAGAGAAGAGCAGCCAGTACCTGCTAGGTTTAATCCTGCTCCACACTGCCGCTCCCTTTTCCTTGGGTATTGTGTCTTATTTTGACTGTATGCCCAAGAGCAAGGAACTGTCAAATCAACAATTTGCAAGCTGCTCTTGGATCCTTTTGGATTTAGTCTGGGGTATAAATACTTCAAACAGGCAGACAGACTTTTACAAACTTTTCAACAGAATGCCTTAAACCTAGAGATTTGTCCTAGTTGCCCTGAGGGCTGGGGAAGAAAGGCCATGGGAAACACAAAAGCGAAGGAAGCCTAAAATTAATTAATCAGGTCTGTTAATTAATTACTTACACATGTGTATGTTCTCTCTCTCACACACACAGCATCCTGGAGAAACAATTCATCTTTTAAACAGGTTTCAGCCCTCCTCTCAGCCCTAGTGGCACTGTTCAAAAAATGATCCACTATGCAAAACTAGAAGTGGATTTCCAGTCACTCTTCTGGTTTTCTGTTTGTGTGTTGTTGTTGTTTTGAGGGGGGGGGACATTTTTTGTACAACTCATGGAACGTTCTGCAACAGCAATGTGGCCCCCAGATCTGCCACACTGGTCCATCCCAATATGTTGTACAAAGCATATAAAGATCGTTGATTTTCGGCAAGTTGTTGGCCACCAATTTGGTGGAAGGGGCTTTGAATGGGAGAGAGGCTACCATGCCCTCCAACATTCCACGGATGAAAAACTGGGACGTGTGTGGCCAGCCAACATCAGAGTGTGGCCAAGAGGGCGCAAGATATTAATGAAGACACAAGGGGGAAGAGGCTGCAGCTGTTTGCTTTTGCCCGAGTCTACTGGGAAGGGCAAGATTCTGCCTTTCCTTTCCTTGAGGACAATTTACAGCCATTGAAGTGAGCTGAGAACAAAGAGGGATTGCTAACTTTTAGCGACTCCACGGTCTAATGTATCACAGACCCTCCAGCTGTCCTGTAGCAGTTTGCTTTTGCCTGAGCCTACAGGGAAGGAGGAGATTCTGCCCTCCACTCCACTCCCCTCCTTCTGTTGAGTTAATTGAATGCAAATTGCTTTAAAAGTTGGAACTGAGGCCATTTCCGCACTAGACTGTTATAGCACTATCATTCCACTTTCAACATCCTATGGAATCCTGGGGTTTGCAGTTTAGGGAGGGGCTCAAAGGGAGGGGGCTTAAAGGCCCCTCCCGAAACTGCAAACCCCAGGATTCCATAGGATGTTGAAAGTGAAATGATAGCGCTATAACAATCTAATGCAGAAATGGCCCAAGTTTACAGCAATTGAAGTAAGTTGAGGTCAAAGGAAGAAGGTAGGAGGAGGGGGAGAAACTGGGACATTTTAAAGCAGCTGGGAAAGTGGGATGGCAGGGGATTAAGGAGGACTGTTCCTGACAAACCGGGACGATTGGAAAGTAGACGTTCTTCTCTCCTTCCCGTCTCGTGCTTTTAAACTTCCTTTTCATCCCATGCTTGTTTGAATATGGTAGTTAATTGTCCTTTAGTATTATAATTTATTGCCTGTTTAGTTGTATCTGTTTTTTCAAATTATGTCGTGAACTGCCCTGAGTCCCAGTCCAAGGAGTAAGGCAGGCTGTGTGTGTGTGTTTATGTGTGTGAAAAACAACAAAGGAGTCCAAAAAAAGCAAAAGAACCCTGAGAAAACTGGAGTCTATTTTTTTTCTACAAAAAATAAATGTATATGGCGGTTGTGAATCCCATAAAGTTGTCAGTTTGTGGTGGAACGGAACTCATCGTTTCTGGAAAACAGTAATTTTCGCAGCAGGATGGCTGAGGGGTGGGTGGGTTGTGAGGAAAGCTGGATTAGGACTTGGGACTGGACAGAAGTTCCAAAAATAGAACCCTTGTGTGTTCAGTTCTCGGGATCCCAGGGTCTGGACCCTCTTTTCCGGTTCTCAGGGTGAGGAGGAAGAATCTCAGGGCGAGAGCGCCAGCTTGAAAAGTATGTGTGTACTTGCAAGGTTGCAAAGAAATTTTGGAAGGAAATACATGATGAAATTCACAGAATGTATAATTTAAACTTTGAAATGAAACCAGAATTTTATTTCTTGAATATGTTAGGCCAACAAAGAGAAATAAGATCTCACCAGAAAACATTGTTATGTGTTATAACTGCGGCAAGAATGACATACGTGCCACACTGGAAACAAGGAAATTATATTGATATAAAAGAATGGAAATTAAAAGTTCTGGATATGGTAGAGATAGAAAGGTTGGCTTTTTCACTTAAAAATAAACCAATCCAGAACTTTGAAAGAGAATAACAAGAAGTTCTGAACTGGATAAAGGAATGAGGGAAAGAATAAGAAAGGGTGTTGGAAAAATGGTAATGAAACTTAAAGATATTATAGAATAAGTATAAGCTGCTGTTCTTTTAATAGTTAATTAATTGTTAATTGTTATGTGTTTTGGGGGGTTGGTTTTAGCTGAGTTGGTGGGTGGGGAGGATTGGGTATGTTTTATTGTCTTTTAATGTATAATGTATTTCATGCTGTTCGCCGCCTCGATCCATGTGGAGAGGCAGGGTACAAATAAATAATAATAATAATAATAATAATAATAATAATAATAATAATAATAATAATAATGGTTAAAAGTAATGTGTTACTCTTAGAATAGAAAAAATGTATAAATGGGATGGAAACACAAACTCAACTGGAAAATTGATGCTTGGAAGCAGGGAAGGGGTTATTTTGAGTAAAACTTTAATAAAAATGTATACAAAAGAAAAGAAAAGAAAAGTATGTGTGTATATGTGTGTATATTTTACTCATTACTTAGGCTTCATGTTCTCGATTTGAATGATATATTCTGAGCAACTGTGTTGTATACTGACAAAAGGTGTAGGAACCCATCCCTATTCTTTCCATGTTAATTCCACGTACGATGCCAAACTTTCTATTAAAGAAGTAAAGCCCAGGAACACATATTCCGCACTAGCCTGTTATAGTGCGATGATCCCACTTTCAACATCCTCTGGAATCCTGGGGTTTGCAGTTTCGGGAGGGGCCGGCCGGCCCCTCCCTCAACTGCAAACTCCAGGATTCCAGAGGATGTTGAAAGTGGAATCATCGCACTATACAGGCTAGTGCGGAAATGGCCCTGGCTGGGTGATTCTTGTCATGTGCCATTAAGTTGCTCCTAACTTACGGCAACTCTAAGGCAAACCTATCACAGGTTTTTCTTGGCAAGATTTGTTCAGAGAATGTTTGACATTGCCTTTTTCTGAGGTTGAGAGCGACTTGCCCAAGGTTACTCATTCGGTTTCCATGGCCAAGCATGGGTTAGAACCCTGGACTCCCAAAATCCTAGCCTAACACCCAAACACGATACAATGCTGGCTCACTGGGTGATTCTGGTATCCCCCCAAATAATGTTTTCCACACTCTGATGGTGGAATGTGGAATAAAGCCTCTGAAAATGAATGCAGATGCCAGATGAGGGGAAGGTTGCCGACTATGGACAGGAGGGTTTTTTTCCCCCCAGGTTCCCTGGCCTGAAGCCATTGAAGGCATTCTAGCACATAGAGTGGGCTTGCAAACCAACTGAAAGCTGCTTTAAAACTAGTGTTACAGTCTTTTTATAATGCAAGTTGGTTGCATCGTTTTGGACCGACTGCAATTTCCAAACGCTTTCGAAAATACGGATAGGTGAGAATTTCCATTTCTGTTAAGAATTTACCAACGTGTTCCTTCTTTTTCCTTAACCGGGATGGAAAGAGAAGGAGATTTGTTAAAATGTGAATGTGAGCAAAAGCTAGTTTGACAGATTTTTCCAAGGGCAGCCCTGCAAAGGGTGCCGTCCGATAATCTAAGCAAGAGGTGATGAAGGTCCAAGTTGCAATTGCTGGATGTTGATTATAGGTGAACAACGTCAGGGGTTGATCTGTGTGTGAGACAGAAAATGCAGGGGAATGGATATAGATAAATTATTGCAGATATCAACACTACCCATATCTACAGAATTATGTGGTCTTCACTTAGGATATCTGATTTCAGTGCAGCCGGTCCATACATTCACATACTAATAATTAAGTATCGAATGATCAAGTGACTGTATAGATATATATCCATGCATAACTGAGCTAGCCCTTGGGAAAGAGATTTCAGTGGCCTAATGCAGGTGTCTACCAAGCTTTTCTCAGACAGTCAGATGGAAGACCCAAGTGTGATTACTGTTATCCATCACAGAGCCTTCAAACTCCAAACTAACAATCTTGGATAATCATCGTGTCAACCCCAGGCTAATTTCGCCTTGACAAACACTTCTGTCTCCCTCACCCATGGCGGGAGAAAGGACAAAAAGAGAAAAGGAAGAGGGGGGGAAATCTGTTTTTATTCGCACAAGGAGGCAATGTTTGTTAGTAAAAGCGGAGAGGAAGTCAGTCAATGTTTCGTGCAATTTTTTTTGGCACGAAAAATAGGAAAATGATCCTTACTCTCTTCCCCCAAATTATAGGCTTGATTGTTATTTTCTAATATAACTTTAAAATGGTTGAAACGCCCTATCCATAGGAGGGATTTTTTTTTTTTAAAGCAAAGGCAAAAGGAAAAGTGAAAGAGTGTATATTAAATCTGAGCCTCTTTGATGGCAGAAGTGTGCATATGTATCCATTATTTTTATTTACCTATTGATAGAATATTGATCATTTTGAAGTACTCGTGGTGACGTGCACACTCATAAATTTTATTCCTTTTGCTTTACTGTGATTACATATAATTGGAACAAATGCACATTCTTCTTGGTTCCCTTGCCTTCCGTCATTTCAGTGAAGGAATTTCCATTTTTAAATTTTAGATTTTTGCAAAGTTTTGCTCTTACACTTTGCAATATACTGTGCACATTAATGTTTTTCTCTCTCTTTCTCTCAGACAGATAAACACACGGATAGTAACAAATGCCAAATCCAACACAGAAGTAAACATCCTAAGCTTACTGAGACTTGGATAGCCTGATACTGCAAAACTGAACTAGATTGACAAGGTAGAGATTTTACAGAATTGTCACCCAGAGAGTTCTACAATATGCCCCAAGTTTCAGCCACCAATCATGTACAGAGGGGGGAAAAAGGGGTATTTCTAAAGCACAGAACTGGGTTGGTTACAACTTTTAATTTTTTAGCAAAAAAAGGAAGGGTTGAGACGTCTCGTAACAAATATTTTGTCTCTTGTGAGCCTGTGTTTCTCTGGTTCTGGATGTCTGGGTATTATGAAATATCCCTGATTCTGTAGCTACAAACCATTCCGGTGGGCATTTTTATAGCTTTCAGTACACTGGAATTCTTGTTGCCGGAATAACTGACAAAAGCCCCTGCAACCATAACTTTGTTCACCTGATGGCTCCAGTACAGTTACTCTCCTAGTTTTTTTTTTTTCAATTTTATTTTTTCTCTGTCTTCTTCTTCCTCTTCTTCTTATGTAGCACCAACACTGTACATGGTGCTTTACAAGACGCCAGCCAGAAAACACCCTACTTCCTTGCCCTCAGGCTTACAATCTAAGAAACTGTGTGGTTTTGAAGAAAGACATCCTGCTTTGTCTGTTCTCTGTGTAGAATCTGGATTTAGATGGTTCTGGTCTCAGCACTTTGATTCAGTCACCCTTCCCAGCTCTGTGGATATGCCTACATAATGGATATGAACTGATTTTAACTGCTACGGTGCAAAGAAAATGCAAAAGGAATGGGACAGTTGAATGTTAAGAAAACAAAATAAAGACCATTGATGATTTATTTCAGTGTAAAGCAGATGATGAAGGCATCAAAATAGTTAAAAAGGTTTTCTACACATTGTCTTGGCCATAGATCAGAATGGAGACTATAGTTAAGAAATTGGAAGAAAGCTAGACATGGGCCATTTCCGCACTACATTCTTATAGCACAATTATTCCACTTGCAACATCCTATGGAATCCTGGGGTTTGCAGTTTAGGGAGAGGCTGGCTGGCTCCTCCATAAACTGCAAACCCCAGGATTCCATAGGATATTGAAAGGGGAATAATTGTGCTATAAGAGTGTAGTGCGGAAATGGCCTTGGAAGGGAAGTCATGAAGGAAGTACCGTAGATAAGATTCTCAAGTGTAAAGATACAGCATCGAATACCAAAGTCAGAATCGCCCTGCTGTAGTATTTCTGGTTTCTGTGTGTGGCTGTGAAAGCTAAACAGTGAAGGATGCTGACAGGAAGAGAATCAATGCATTTAAAATGTGATACTGGAGGAGAGGTCTATGGATATCATGGGCTGCCAAAAAAGGCAAATGAAAGGATCCCGGAGCAGATCAAGCCTGAACTCTCCCTAGAAACCAACATGACTAAACTGGAGCTGTCGTACTTTGGTCATATCATGAGGCAACATGACACGTAAGAAGAGATACTTGGTTAGGTAGAAGGCAGTAGAAAAAGAGGGAGACTATGGCCATTTCCGCACTAGATAGTGCTATGATTCCACTTTCAACATCCTATGGAATCCTGGGGATTGCAGTTTTGGGAGGGGCCGGCCCCTCCCAAAACTGCAATCCCCAGGATTCCATAGGATGTTGAAAGTGGAATCATAGCACTATCTAGTGCAGAATAGCCCATCTTACAGAGGAATAAATCAAGGAAGCCACCCCGTGAGTCTGCAAGACCTAAACAGAGCTGTTAATAACCCAGTGTCTCCGCGGTATCTCACTCATAGATTCACCTTAAAGCAAAGCTGACTTGGCAGCAGTTAGCAACAACATGTTGCAAAGATGATAATGTAGTAGTTTGTCTAGGGCTAAGGAGGCCTGCATTTTTAGTGGCCAAAAATTAACTGTTTTGGTGTACTTCAGCAACAGTAACAAAAAAATATATATAGCAGTGTCTGAAAGACTATCAAATTTTATTTGGCATACATTTTTGTGGACTGTGTCTGGTGTAGTGAACAGTTAATGACAGGGTATCCTAAATAAAATGCATGCAAGCTTTTAGAAGTACAAGAGTCTTTCTTTTCTTTTCTTTTTTGTGGGGCATGCAAGGAGTAGCAGGAATCCAGTCAGGGAAGGTAAGAATATCACAAGTGATCTGCCCATGGGGTTGCTCTCCCCTCCTTCCAAAAGAGATTGCTTTTAGGAAACGCACAAGCCAAGCTATGAAGGCCGCCACATTTTCCCTGCTGTTGCTGCTTGGCAAGTGGTGCTCAGCCCATTTCCGCACTGGACTGCTCTAGTGCTATTCTTCCACTTTCAACATCCTACGGAATCCTTGAGGCCCCTCCCTAAACTGCAAAGCCCAGGATTCCATAGGATGTTGAAAGTGGAATAATAGCGCTGTAACACCCTAGTGCGGAAATGGCTTTAGTGATAGTCTGCCCCTGAATAAGGAGTTTCTGCAGAGCCATTCCCTGAGCCGTGGTGTCCATAGACTTCGTTCTGCTCCCTCGATAAAATCATCCCCTATCTTTCCATGCCTATGGAGGAGAAATCTTTCCTATGTTTCTTGGGAACACCATGCAAGGAGGACAAGAGACACAAAGCGGCACAACAGAGACCTGATGTTGCAAGGGAAAACAAACAAGGCACAATAAACAGAGAGAGATACACACACAGAGACAGGTGCCAGAGATAAATCCTGACAAGCGGTGGCTGAAGAAGACTGTCCAGGCCAAGGTGGAAAGAAGAGAAGGCCGGGATGTGATGCTGGTGAGGCCGGTCTCCGCTGCCTAGCCAGCCCGAGTTCAGATGATGCTCTCCTCCTCCTCCTCTTCTGATGTCCTAAGAGGCAGGCAGAGAATGAGTTAATACACAAACCCTTCTACTTCCGGATGTGTTCATAGCTCAGGGCTGTGGAGCTGATAGAGAGAAGAGCATCTTTCTTTCTCTGCCTCTCTCCTCCTCCTCCTCCTCTTCTTCCTACATATACAGAAAGGGAAGCTAGCACAGCCACCTAAGAGAGAGAGAACAGACAACCAGCAAGGAGAATAAACACGCACATGCATGCACGCATGCATCTATTGGATGCATTTTTTTTTGCACCAAAAGCAATACATATTATCATCCTTGCTCCGATCTGGGGTTTTTTTCCCCCTTCAAAAATTCCAAACTCCCAAGCAGAAAAGAGAGCTGGGGGGGGGAGGCGCTTCGTTTCTTCCTCTCCACATCTTCCACTTCCCACCCCCTCCATGCAAGACCTACTGCTGCTTTAAGAGGAGGAGACCCGGAGAAATTGACAAACCCATCTTGTGTGTGTGTGTCTCTCTCTCTTTCTTCCCCCCTCAACCCCTGTCGGGCCGGCCTCTCTGTTTGCGGAGGAGAGGGGGCTCGGGGGTGGGTGGGTGGGGAGCAACTGAATCCTCCCGGTGGACAGGCTGGGTGGGGGGCTTTTTGGGAACCTCTGAGCCCCCCACACCTCTCTTGCACCTTCTCTCTCCTCCTCTTTCCTTTTCTTTCTTGATTTTTTTTTTTATTCTTAGCATCTTGGCTTTTGATAGGGTTGAAACCACAACCATTTAAAAGAGGAGGGGGGGTGCAGTGGATGTCCATGTTTTAAAGGAGAGAAGCAGACAAGAAGAAAGAAAGAAACCCAGGCGCAGAAGAGCCAAGAGTGTGAGAGAGTGTGTTTGGGAGAAGGAGGGGGGTGTCGGTGGGTACAGATCCTCACACGCCCCTTCGCCCCTCAACCCTTTCCAAGTCCCACCCGTAGAAATAGATATTGTGCGTAAAGATAGATTTTCTCCAAGGATCATCGGTCCCTCCAAGTCTGACGTCCCTCAGCCCTTGATGGACATCTACGGCAGCAGCCCAAAGCAGGAAGGCAAGGTTTACTCGAGAGAAAGGGGATCCCTGCAAGCCAGAAGATAAGCCCCCCTTCTTTTCTCACACACACGCGCGCGCCCAGGCGCGCATCCGTGCGCGCACCCGCGCCACATTCATGGAAATCTCACGCCGGCATCTAACTCGCTCGCTTGCTGAGCTTTAAGACTCTCTCTTATTTTCTCTCTCTCTCTTTTTTGGGGAAGACGGAATTTTTATTTTTTTGGACATTTTCGAAATTATTCTTCGTTGTAAAGTCTTGCGCAAACTACCAAGACATTGTCCCTGTTTTGGAGGGATTTTTTTTTATTTTTTGGTCCACTAAAGAACCCCACCAAGCCAAAATCCTTTTTTTTTCCTTTTAAACAACAGTTGTTATTTTTGTGTGCGTCTCTCTGTGTGTGTCCTGTTCCACTCCTCGTTGATTTTGTTGGAATGATGGGCTTTGGAAGGGAACCAGAATGAACGATCCCCTCTTTGGAAAAGATTGAAGTTTGCCTGGACCTTTCAAGAGCCGTCTCCCCGGAGGGGTGGGGGGAGAAGCGACGAGGAAAAGAAACCCTGGAGGAAGAATTTAGGAATATCTCATGGCACAAAGGGTAGGTGATGATCTTGTTCCAAGATCTCTCTCTTTTTTCCTCCCCCTCCTCCCTTTCTCTCCTACAAGGTGCCTGCTGTGGTTAGGGCCTGGAGTTCCCCCTCTTTTTTTAAGGAAAAAAAAATACAACTAAAAATACAAATAGTGGCTGGCTTGTTGATTTCCAAAACAAACCCCTGGTTTGAGCCAAAGGACCTCCAACAAGAGTCTCCTGTTTTGGAGAGAAGAGAATTCTTTGGCTGTGTTAGGTTGATTCCTGTAGGATTTTGATGCCATTCTTCTGTTGTGGGCTTGAACCTGTTGGCATCCCAAAGACCTCTCCCCCTTTTAAAAACCACCCAACTCAACTTCTGATTTGTAAATATTTCTTTTTGTCCCACTCATCCACCCCTCTTTGGCTGGCAAGTGTCAAGTGGGATTGGGGAAACAAGAAAGTTAGTGGAGGGGGAGAAAGAGAAGAGGTACGCCTTTTTCCAAGAAAAAAAAATGTTTGGAAACTACCCCTCTCTTTCAAAAAGGATAGCTAGCTCTCCCCCCCCCAGTGGATCTCAAGGGGGTGTGCAGGTCCCCCTCTCCCCAAGTCTTGTTTAAACTTTGGATGGTGGTGCTGGGGAAGATGGATAGGTCTGGCTTCAAATGTAAGTCCACATTGCCTAGAATGTTTCTGAGCGTCTCCATAGCAAAACTTCAGCCAAAGAAGAGGCACAGGGTGTAACTTAGGGGAAAGAAGCCTTGCTCCCCACCTCTCCAAAAAAAAAAAAAAAAGAAAAAGAAAAAAATAAATAACTCTCTCCTTCAGGGCAAGCTATTCCTTGACTTCGCTCAGCCTTTTGGCTTTGATTTGGTACTGCTCATTTGAAAGCCTCAATGGGACAGCTTTGTGGCATTTTGTGAGGCTTTTCTAAAGTTTTTCCACTCTCTTATTCTTCTTTGACCCCCCTCTATGGAGCGGCAGAAAAGAACTGACTACCATGAAAGGCTGGGGTTAATGTGTCTTCAATGTGGCCGGTTGTAAGAAATTCAGAAAACTTTTTTCTCTTTCTTTCTTTCTTTTTTGCTTTCTTTCCGTGGAACTCTTAAAATCCCAACCATCACCATTTAGTTAATATTTTTAAAAGAAAAAGAAAAAAGAGGGGAAATGTTGCAGCTCGCATATTTTCAAATTCATTTTTTTGCTCTGCGATGTAGGAGCTTGTGATTCCAAGCGACACAAAATAAGCGGATGACTTTCTGTAAGAACCTCAGTTTTTGAATCAACTCTAAAAAAAAATAAAAATCTACCAGTCGTTGGAAAAGAATTTCCAACAGAAAAGAATAATTTCCAAAATTTCCAAAACAATTTCCAAAAGCAAAGAATAGTTCAAAGAATTTTACCAACGCTTTTTCTTAAATTTAAAGGCAACCTTTGCTACTGTGTGTGTGTGTGTGTGTAGGTATACATACACAGACACAGACACATATACCTTTTGATTAACTTTTGATTAAATTTTCACGCTATAGCAACCAATTGATTTCTCTAAGCAAATGCAGGAGGTTAGGAAGCACTTTTAAACTTGCCCCAAAAAGACACTCCCACTAAGACAATTCAAAACACGATCAATACCTTTTATTTTATTTTTTAGAATCAGAGCTTGACCTTCTCTTCTGCATCCAAGGAATTTAGAAATCACTTTTTAAAAAATCCAGGATGTCTCAAACAACGGCCCCCTCCCCAGCCAGCCAGCCCAAAGGCTAAGTAAAGAATTTAATTAATTGTTTTAAACATGTATTTTGAAAATTGCACCCTTGGAAGGACAGGTTTGTGGAGCTGAATCACGCCTTTATCTCAGTTGTGGTGTTCTTCTGTGCACACCACAGCTGAGATAAAGGCGTGATTTAAATAAGAGTAGTTGGCAGGGCAGAAAAATTTCACACTTTCTTTTTGCTGGAAGGCGAGAGAGAGAGAAAAGAGAGAGCTATGGGGGCTGGCAAAGGTTCCCCTCTCTTTTTTAAAATATATATATATATATATAAAAATTTAAACTGCTTTCTGGAGGTTTAATTATTTGAATCAAACAAATAATATTTATTTCATTTATTTTCTTAAAAATAAAAGGAAAAGAAAGGAAAGAAAAGTTTTTAAAAAGGGTGAATTTTTAGTCTTTTAGGTTGGGAACAGGGAGGAAAGTGCTTGGATGGCTGGAAGTTCATTCAGAATAAAAGTCCAGCCTTTAGAAGACCTCGCTGAGTACCCCTTGCCTAAGAAACCCCTATGAAATTCATGGGGTCACCATAAGTCAACTGGCAACTGGAAGGCACATATCACACATTTTCTTTCAAAACCCAGTTTCAGAAGCATGGAAATTGAACTAGCCTTTAAGAGGCCATCGAGATTTGCAGTGTGTCAAAATCCCAGCTTGGAAAATCCACGCTGTGTGTAGGAGAGGGTGTGTTATGTTTTCTCTGTTTGTATTTAATCTCTCTTTCTGAAAAGTTCAGTGCCTTCCCTGTTAGGAGAAAGATTTCCCACTGCTTTAAAAGTTTCCAAAGGAGTGAGTTTGGTTTTCTCTTGTCCCTTGGCCAAAACTCAACAAATCTGGGATTTTTAATTTTTTTTTAAAAGTAGCAGATAGGATAATTTTTTGGCAGAAGAGAAGTTTTGGATATGGGGAGGTTAAAAGAAAAAACTAGGGGCAAAATTATCAAGTCTCCTGATTGATTATTCTTTAAGGAATTTTATGTGTGTGTGAGAGAGAGAGAGTCTGTAGGGGACATCTATATTTCATGGGGGGGGGCTTAAAATATATAGAATAAATAGTTCTGTCTGTGTGTGAAGGAGGTGAGAGGGTGAAAAGCACAAGGCCGGCTTGGTGAAATTGACCAGCTGAAATGGCGTGAAATTGACTTAAGTGGCAAAAAAGGCACCAAAAAAAAAAAAAAGAAAGAAAGAAAGAAAAGGAGGGGAAAAGATATGAAAATCACAACTAGAGAGACAATGGTGAAGTTTGGGGTTATGGTATCTGATGGTTACCAAAGAAGTGGTCACTGCTGCCCTTGGATTATGAATTTTGCAAGCCAGGCTGCTGATGGCCAGCGATGGAAATTATTTGGACCTTGGGGTTTGTGGGAGAAGGAAGACTAACAAACCAAACCAAAGTGGTGAAGGTTCAAGATGGAGGAAAAGAGGACCAGATACTCTCAGGGATGGGCAACTGGAGCAGATCTGAGGGCCAGTTTTCTGTTCCTGGGATCCTGGGGAGGCTGGGGGCTACCCATTACTCCAAAGGCCCCCAAACTTTTTTTTTAAAAAAATTAGGGGTCTGCTTCTGGCTTTGAGAAACCTCGAAAAAGTCTCAGAGGACCCCTGTGATTTATTTCAAAGGTGCATTGATGCTCTGGGGGGTTCTGAGAAAGGCAGCTCACCCCCCTTTATTTCCCAGCGGGAAGCAAAACAAAGCAAAAAGAGGGAAATCTATAGAGTTGAGGGCCCCAAGAACAGTCCTGGGGGGTCAGAGGCAGCCCATGGACTGTCCTTGTCCTTGTTCATCTTTGTCTTCACTCTGCCAACACAAGTTTTATCGGGGAGCTAAAAAAAAAGTACCTTTTCAAAGGTCCAGAACTTGCTCTGTTTTATTTCCCCTTCCTCAGGCAACATTTTCCAGGGAGCAGAGAAGTGGGTTCCTTGCTATGGTTTCATGCAGGGGCCCCAGAACTATTTTTTAAGGTGGGGGATGCAACCCCCAAACTGGTAGACAGGTCCTTATGAGCGGTGCAAACCTGCATGTCTGTTTTTGCAAAGCCACAGAAGGACAGAATATCCAGAATGATAATAAGGGTGATGATGGTGATGATAAATCCACTAATGCAGTTAACAATGGGAGTATCAGGAGGAGAAGGACCAAATAATCAGCGAAACCCTAATCAATGAAGCCTTGCAAAATGGTTGGAAGCGTAAAAGGAATATAATCAAGGGGGAAATAACAGAAGCTCCTGGGGAACCCATGGCAAGGATGGCTTGAAACTAAGGCATTTAATTGGGAGATCCCCAGGGAGATCCACTAGGCAGGAACCTTAAGGGGCCCTGATCCCGGCTGGTTGATCCTTTTGGGTGGGTGGACGCTGGCAGGGGTGTAGCGGTGGGGCACAATGAAGGCGTTGCCCTCCCCAAGGAAGATCCCTTCATTTCCCCAAATTTCTAACATCGCAGAGACCGGGAGGTTGAAAAGCTTCCCCCCCCGAAACTGTGAATATTGGCTCAGTTCTCCTTTCCTTGGGTCACTTCTCCTGCCCCCTTTTCTTTGCATGCCTGGTCTCTGCCCATGTCCGCACTACACTGTTATAGCGCTATGATTCCAATTTCAACCTCCTATGGCATCCTGGGGTTTGCAGTTCCGGGAGGGGCCGGCCGGCCCCTCCCGGAACTGCAAACCCCAGGATGCCATAGGAGGTTGAAAGTGGAATCATAGCGCTATAACAGTATAGTGCGGAAACGCTCTCTCTCTTTCCAAACGCTCAGAAGAAGTTTTAAGTGCCCGCAAGGCTAAACCTCTGGGGGAGTGGAGGGAAATTCCACTGGAAGGGCAATCGATTCTTATTTTCGGGGGGCAACACCCCTACTTTTCCCTCTTTGCATCCCGAGCTTCAGCCCTCCCAAAGGTCAGATGCAAAACCCCCTTCCTTTTTTTTTGGTGCATCGTTTTTTGGGGCATCCTTTGGGGCACCGTTGGGGTTTTCACACGGTTTCCCGGGGACATCGATCTCTGGTGCTGGACTGGGAGGGGGGGTCACACCATCCCCCCCCGGGACAGATCCCCTATTAGCCTAACCTTGGGGAGGAGGGGGTCGAGCCTTCTCCCTCCATCCCTTTGGGGAAGGTTGGTGGGGAATATTTTGGGCTGCGGGCTCTAACCTGCGCACGGATCGGGGAAGCTCTCTAAACGTTCTCCTCTCTCTCCTTCTCTTTGGTCCTTTGGTTTCGGTCTCGGCCCCGCTGCGCCTCCAGTACGATGAGTTGGTACATTACGCCGGAATGGACGGGGTCTCTTTGCCGGGGGCGGCGGCGGCGGCGGCCTTCGGGGAGCCCCACCCGGGCAGCCGGGCTCTGCCCCACCACCCTCTGACCCAGGCCTCCCCCTACGGCTCCGCGGGGGTCGGCACCCACCGGCCGGGGATGCCCCCCGGACTGGGCACCAACGACGCCCTCAAGCGCGAGAAGGACGAGATTTACGGGTAAGTCCCGAGGCCGGAGGAGGAGGAGGAGGAGGAGGAAGGGAGGGGGATCGGGACCCTCGGGGGGAGGAAGCCAGCCCCCCTCCCCGGGGGTCTCCGGGACGCCCCCCTTGGCTGGGTTTTTCTGTTTGATTTCCCCCAGCCCTTTGGTCGGGGGGGGGGATTTGGCCCCGATCCGAGACATCTCTCCTCCAATGTCAAACCCCCGCAACATACACGGGTACGCTCCTTTTTTACAGGGGGAGAGAGTTTCCGCACTAGCTTGTTACAGCGCGATGATTCCGCTTTCAACCTCCTCTGGAATCCTGGGGTTTGCAGTTTCGGGAGGGGCCGGCCGGCAGCAAACCCCAGGATTCCAGAGGATGTTGAAAATGGAATCATCGCGCTATAACTGCAAACCCCAGGATTCCAGAGGAGGTTGAAAGCGGAATCATCGCGCTATAACAGCCTAGTGCGGAAAAGAGATGCGATCCAGTGCCTCCTTACTTTACCTGGGAGGAAGGCCCGTGAAAGTCAAGGGGCTTTACTTCTGAGAAGACCTGCCTCGGGTTGGAGCTGCGGGAGGGGATTTGGGAATGAAAGGGGCTTCGTGCGTTTGGGGGGGGGCGTCGGCTTGGAAGCCCACCCGAGGATCGGAGGATATTCCTTACGAGTAAGTCCCCCTGAACGGGGACGAAAAATGCGGCTACTTCCCGAGTAGACCTGGCCGAGGATGCGTTTGCAAATGGAGCTGGAGATTCTTGCTCCTGAAATAGTTTCCTCTGCATCTTTCTTTTAAAAAATCGGATTTTAAAAAACTCCAGTGGCATCACCTTTTCCCCCTCGCCTCCCTTTCAGCAGAACTGCTTCTGTCCCTCTTCCCTGCCTCGGATATTATTCTTTTAGGGGTTTAATAAATCCGTTCAATCCAGCCTTCCCTCCCGGGGATCTTGTGGGATCCCTTTGATTCCTGGCCAGGCGATTCTCTTCTCTCTTTCCTCTCTACCTGCGCGATCCTTAAACTGAGATCTTGGAACATTTCATGGCCTCTTATAGCGCTATGATTCCACTTTCAGCATCCTATGGAATCCTGGGGTTTGCACTTTGCAAACCCCAGGATTCCATAGGATGTTGAAAGTGGAATCATAGCGCTATAACAACCTAGTGCGGAAATGGCCCGAGACTCTGTGCCTGTCTTCCCAGAGGTCATTTCCTCTGGATTCAGCGTTGCTTACTCTCAGGTAAGTGTGGGTAGGGCTGGCGCCTGAATTTAACAGAGCTCACCTTCAAAATTCCAGATATATATATATTTTCCGCTTTAAATGTATTTCTTCCAATAAGCTAGGATTCTTTTTCACCCAACTTTTTTTCTGTCTGAGTTCCAAGGGATCGCTTTTCCCTTAAACCCCATCCAGCACCTCTTTAATTTCTAGATGATCCATATTCCTAAAGCTTTCTTTGGGACCGCAGGACAGCAGTTTCTTAAGATTTCTTCCTTAGACCCAGTCAGTGCCTTGCAAATCTGGCTCAGTTCTGTCCCTTCTTTCATGCAAACACATTGAAGATTTTTTCCCCACTTTTTCCTCTGCGTTTCTAATCACTTCTAATCTGGGGTGAATCTCACCACTGAAAGATCTCTGCTTTTGGGCTCCTTCTGAATTTTTTAACTATGGATGCAAACCATAGTTTTTTAACGATGGATGCAAAGGGAGAACTCCTGCAGTTTTTAAAATCTAGGAAATGGACTCTGTGCTCCTGTGGACTTATGATTACCCCATGATTTTCATAGGGTTTTATTAGGCAAAGAATGCTCAGAAGTGATTTTTGCCAAGCTCATTCCTCTGCAATATAGCCTGCAGCACCTAGTAGATGGTGATCTCTCATCCGAGTACTAACCAAGACTCACCTTGCTTAGCTTCCAAGATCAGTTGGGAATCTGGTGCCTTTAGGGCATTTTCATTGCCCTGTATTGAAAATGACTTGAAATCACACAATTCTTGGGCAAGGGTGGCCGAGAGAACCTCCAGTTTCAGAGGCAGTATACCTTGGAATAAGGGATCACAGAGACAAAGAGGGGATTACCATCCCCTCCAGCCCCTATTTATAAGATCCCCAAATTTATTCACCCAGGTAGAGATGTTGAAAATGAGGCAGTGGATTAGTGCTTGAAGATGTATCTGTCTAGGTTGGCATGCCAGTTCTTAAGAATTCTAATAAAATTATTGGCAGATGTGAACGTGAGGAATGCTGCATGTTGCTCCAAAGATTAGTTACACCCCCCTTTTTCTTTTTCTTTTCAGGGGAGGGGGGGTTGCGTAGTTCAGCTGCAGCATGCACAAGTCTTTGCAAATTGCTTTGGTTGTTTTTCCCCTACCCCACCCTTCCCCGGCCCACCATTTGGTGCAACCCAGGGTGGGGTGGGAAGATGATGGGGAGAGGCAGTTGTACCACTTGGTCATTTTATCACAGCCCTGACAGATGTGTTTGTGGGAGAGAAAGCCGGGATGCTTTTGGGAGCTCAGTGGCGGTTTGGGGATGTGGCACACCCAGCTTCACTTCTCCGAAGATTTAGACACAGGTTGGCCTTTGAAACGGACAGCTCAGATGATGGCAACTGTTGTTATTATTATTTTTTCCCCATATTATTATCTTTAAAAAAGAGTAATATAATAATTGTTCATTCACTTGCCTCTGATGGCACTCAGAAAAATTACTGGTAGTCGCTGAAGTTCTTGCTTCAACCGCTGAAGGTGTACCTTGGCCATACAGGTTTTGTTAGTTTTGTACCACTTCAACACTCATGGTGCCATCCTACAGAATCCTGGGATCTGTAGTTTTGATGAGGCACTCAGCATGCTCTGTGGAAGGGGAATAGAGAGAAGTCTAAGTTCCCAGACAAACTACAACTCCCGGGATTCCATAGAATGGACGTCCGACAGTTATAGAGGTATGCAAGGGAGAGAACTGCACAGTGCAGATATTATTTGAGTTTTAAGGCAGGACTAGCCCACTGTGAGAACTGCTGGATTTGCTGGAACATAGCTAATCCCATGTCCTGTTTCTAGCAGTGATTTATGCTTTTAGTCAGATAGGCCGTACTGGCTGATGGGGATTCTGGGAGTTGTTAACCAAAGAAGTCACATTCTCTAAGCTCTGCTTCTGGTGCGCAATAGGTAGGGTGTAAACGCAACAAGCCATCTCTTTGCATGTTCTCTTGGAAGCTGGATGTTCTGTGTCATAGTTGTAGCTCAGAGGTATTGCTCAGCCTCTCCTCCACAGGTGTGATCCTTATCTGACAGCTGCCACTCATCTTTCAGCAATAAGTTTTGAGTATCTGTTGTTTGTTGCTTGCCTTTATCACTTACAGTGACCCTAAGGCTATCATGGGTTTTTCTCAGCAAGATTTGTTCAGCTGGGGAATTGCCAGTGCTCTCCTCTGAGGCTGAGAGAATATGCCTTTCCCAGAGTCACCCAGTGGGTGTCCTTGGCCAAGCGGAATTCGAACCATGGTCTTCCAGAATCCTAGCCCAAAATTCCAACCACTTCACCAACCCCAAATCTCAAGGGGTGACTAAAGTTAGTAAGATGTGAAAGCGAGGGCTAAGTTCAGGTGGCAAGAAACTGGTACAGCCAGTGGATGTATTAAGACCGCCACATACAGGCTGATTTAAATCAATTCACATGGTGTTTAGAAAACCGACGTGGGGTAGTGGCTTGAGCATTAGACAATGACCCTAGAGGCCAGGCTTCAATGCCCTGCTTGGCCATGGAAACCCATTGGGTGACTTTGGGCATGTCACACACTCTCAGCTCCTGAAAACCCTTGAGAGGTTCACTGCAGGGTCGCTGTGAGATGGAAACGGCTGGAAAGCACACAACAACAACAAAGCGTGTGTTTATGTCTTGCACCACATTTTTTGGTGGGTTTCCTCCATGCTTGTGAAAATGCCTTCCCTCAAGGCCGGACACAAAACACCCCCATTTCCCATTTTTATTGCCTCACAAGGCTGCGCTACATGATTTTAAAAACTAACTATAAAGCATGGTAGCGTTGGGCAAACACAGCACTACAATAAAGCAGAGGAAGAGAAAAAGGAGGAACATCTGGAAGAAAACTGGATTGGAGCAGTGTTTCCTAGATCCTTTGGACTTTTGAAAGATGGGCTTCTTTCGTATCTCTCCCAGCAATAATGAAAATAATGGAAAGGATGGTCGAAATAGTCTCTTAGGCTGGTGACGCAGCTTGTTCATCCAATCCTGCCAGGTTTAAGCACTGTGCTGGCTTCTTTTCTAGTCACAAAGATGCATTTGCCTCCTTCCACAAGTCACCGATTTAATGCCTTTAATGCCATTGCTCATCTGGAATCTTCCAGGGGATCTTTGGAGTGATGGGTTGTGTTGTGAGCTTACACTTTGCTGGGAGACAGTTATAAAGTATGGGCCAAGGGACTGGGAAGACGTGCAGGGAGAGAGAGAGAGAGAGAACATGATGCTGTAGAAATGAGGTTTATTTCTGACCAACAGGTTGTGGACACCATAGAGTTAGAAATCTGCAACTCCTGAACTGAGCACCTCTTTATTATGAATTTTCAGATCCTACATTTTTCTCTTATGATGAACAGGTTCTATATGCTCACCAGACCTGGGATAGCTCAGTTTTGCCAAGGTGACCATCGCTTATGCCATCAGATCGTGCATACCGAGGGACCTAAACCAATGCTCAGAAGTACAACTACTGTTTATATAATAGGCAGAAGCCATAAAAATATGCTGCTCAGTCCTCAGCTTCAGTGGGAAGGGACGTCAAACTCCCTTTGGACAAATCTTGCAAGGAAACCCTGTGATAGGTTTGCTTTAGGGTACGGTATAATTCGGAAATGACTTGAAGGCACCCGACAACAAAACAGCACGCTCCTCGATGCATTTATTCAGAGGTAACACTTGTGGCAGCCAGGGGGACGTGCTTTCTGAATAAGCACAGCTAGGCTGTAGAGTCTCTGTTCCACATATCACATGTCATGTTGCTGTTCCACATATTGTAGAGTTGGAAGATACTTCAACGGCCATTTAGTCCAACTTCCCAACTGTACAGGAATCTACAACCAAAGCACCCTTGAGATGGCCATCTGACCACCACTTAAAAACTTCCAGTGAAGGAGAGTCCACTCAGGTCATCGATTCATCTATTGTTGAACTGCTCTTCCCATTCTAAAATTCTTCCTGATGTTTAAATGGATTCTGTTTTCTGATTCCGCTGGTTTTGGTCTAGTCTCTGGAGCAGCAGAAGACAAGTTCATTCCATCTTCTCTGTGACATCCCTTCAGATGCTTAAAGATGGCAGTCACCTTTCCTATCAATCTTCTCTTTTCTGAGCTTTCTTTTCCAATGGTGCAGAGCTAAATGTGCATTTTTGCTATCAAATGTCTCCTCTGACAAAAGACACAGCCAGTGATACCTCCACATCTGGGTGTATCTGTACAATATATGCATGAGTTCACGAAAGGGAAAGATAAGCTTTTCTTTCTTTCTTTTTTAAAGATGAATACTCTAGAATAAGTAGCATTGTCTTGAACCCAATTCTGTGCATGGAAAGAAGGCTGACTAGTTTTAGCAGAGGGTCAAATACTTAGTGGATTGGGCCCAGCATCGAGGATTGACGATAATGATGATATTTATTTATTTCTATCCTGCCTTTCTCTCAACAATGAGACTCAAGGTGGCTAACAATATAGATAAAACCTATACAAAAGGTTCAGTAGAAATATAAAGGTTATTTTAAAAAACAATTTGTGAAGTTAAAGACATCAGGCATTAAAAAACATTAATATTCATTAAACAGACTATTTAAAAAGGAACACTGAGGGCATTAAAAAGCCCAATCCAATCTGCTTCTAAATGCCTGATCCATAGAAATGTTTTAAGTTGCTGATGGAAGGAGAGCAAAAATGGACAGAGACCCCAGATGTGGCCATCCGGGCCTCTCTAGGGAGGGAGTTCCAAAGTCTGGGAGTAGCCACCAAGAAGACCTCCTCCCTTGTTCCCACCCCTCCTTTAGCTGGATTGTGCCCAAAGTCTTTCCCTCTCTTCTCATCCACCCAAATTTTCCACAGCTAACATCCCTGACCCAGCAGAAAGATTTATGGGCCAGTCGAACGGAGCTGCGTCTTTTCACTCCTACACCCGAGTTGGTTGACAGCTCTGTCATTAGGAGGAGAAAGGTGGCCAGGAGAGGGGAATTACCCGCTTTGTAAGACACCCCCCCCCAATCCATCCATTTGGTCATTGGAAGGAAAAGCTCTGGATTTCCTCACTGCACCCCCTTTGGCTTTTCAACTTGATTATCCCTTAGATGATTGGGAACATCATATTTCTGCACGATTGAGTTTTTCAATGAACGGTTAAATATTTGCTGTATTGAATAATTTGCTGTATTGAATAATTACACAGTATAAGGATCTCTTTTCAACGGTAAAGAAAATACATTTTTTAAAAAAAGCTTAAGGGGAGAGACGTTAAATGACATGAACTCTGGAAAACAGCCACCCTTTTAGGTCCAGTAACTAGTGCTCCCCGGTTTCCTAGAATCGAGCAATCGGATAGAAGCTTCAGGCCTCTCATCTTGGACCTGTCTTTGTGAACAAGGCTAAGATGGGCTGCCTTTGGTTGTGGATTGTGTCTCTACATAAATTCCAAGGTGGACAGAAATCAGCAGAAACGCGAGTTAGTAAATTAAAAATGTGTTTCCGTCTTCCTCTAGCAAACTTATTCTGTCGTCTGGGAAATTCAGACATCAATTTAAAAAAGCGTCAATGGAGGAAAACAGTCTAAATGGAACATGATGGGTTTCTCTTCCTTTCGCCTTTGACTTGCATCTTACAGTTTGAAACTTTCCAGCAATCTTGAAACAAATACTTTTTTTTCCACCTAAAGTACTCAGCCTGTGTTCCCCCCTCCCAACATCCCCCCACCCCGCAAATCCCTGGTTACAGCTGGCTATGGTTTTAATTTGCAATTTTTCTCTTAAAAAGAAAGGGGGGGTGGAATTTTTCAGGATTTACCTCCCCCGCAACACTTTTTGTTTTTTTGGTTTTGTTTTGTTTTACGTAGGGGATCTTAAAAGTTCTGTGGAGACGCTCACTTAACAGTTGCATGGCGCTGGGCCTCTGCTACAAATATTTGTGTAACATATGGTGCGTGAACTTGTATAATGTATGGCTGGGAACACTCTGTCTTTTTAGCTATCCATCCAAATCTGGGTCTGGGCGATGGTGGGGGGAGTGGAGAGAAAAAGGGGGAGGATCGAAGGGTGGACCTTTGCTGGTTGGATCTGGAAGTCACGGAGACATAAATCACAGAGCAGGATGGAGGTGGGTTTCCACCCGCATTGAGGTCTTTGAAATAACTGGAATCTTAGGAGGAACGGTTTTGCAGCGCACATACTGATTTTGGCCTCCCAGGGATGTCTCCTGGTTTTTCCCCCCTGTGGTTTGTGCCCAAAATCTTACAGATCTAAGGCTCTGCTCTTAGACCAAGGTCCTACACTCTGAACTGATGCAGATTTTAAGGATTATGGACTGGTCCTGCCTTCCTGTTCTATTTGTGTATTTGTGTGTAGGGGAGGTACTGAAATCCTACATTGGTCACTTGGGGAGGCTGCCTCGGGAATGCATGGGGCCATATTGCACCAAGCATATGTTGCCACAAGCACCAGCATCCTTATGTTTTTTTTTTATTTATTTTGCATAAAAATCCTGGGGATCCTTTGTAATCCTTTGTTAATGGGGGACCAGGAAGTTCAAGATCTCCCTTAGAGAAGGCTCAGCCCCCTCTGCAAACTGCAACCCCGCGCAGGGTTCTTGCATATCCTTAAACATTTCATAGATGAAAACCAGGCCAAACAATATCAGAGTGTGGTCAAGATGGCAAAAGTTATGAATGAGGAACACATAAGCCAAGAGAGGCTGCAGCAGTTTGCTTTTGCCAGAGCCTCTTGGGAAGGACAAGATTTACCCCCTACATTAGCAGAGTACAAACTATTATTGTACTTTGGACTCAGTTTGCAGCAGCTGAAGTAAGCTGAGGACAAAGAGAGAAAGTGGGGGGAGGAAAGAGAAAGAAAAAAACATGTCCTCAGAGCACACACAGAGTGCGTTTTTATTCCAGTCACCAAACTGGAAAGCAGCAGGGAGGGGTCTTCAGGTTACATCTCCCTGAAAGAGGTGCATTTTTTTAAAAAAATCTTTGTTTCATTTCTCTGTGATTAAAAGGAAAATATTAAATTATCATATCAGTTAAGGATAGTAACAAAGTGAAGAATAACAAAGTAAGCAGAAAAGATGAGCAGAAAAGAACACAGAGTCATAATAGCTGGGATGTAAGTTTTAGATATGTTGTGTCCTTTTGGAATGCCGAAAATGAGTTTTTCCAGTATTTAAGTTGTGAGTATGGTGGGCGCCGTGGGGTTATTTCTTGTTAAGCAAATAAAACGAACGGACACTGAATTGTCTCAAATGTGTCCTTTCCTATGTGGCTACAGGCTTATTTGATTCTTGAAATTAAGCACTTGGCATTGAGCTATCTTCTTCCAATTTTTCATGAACCCCTGTAATCCTCCTTCCTTTTGAATGGCCCGTGAACTTCAACAATTGATGCTGATGGTATAACAATATGCGACACGAAAAAAACTCATAGGCCCTGAGGTCCTCCTTCTCCTCCTAGCACCTGGTTGCCCCGGTTTCTCTGCTAAGCTGCAATATTGGCTGGTCTGTTTGCATCCGTGCCAGACGCTAAGCTTCTCGTCTTCTGCGGCAGGCACCCCTTGTTCCCGCTGCTGGCCCTGGTCTTTGAAAAATGTGAGCTGGCAACCTGCTCTCCCAGGGATACTTCTGGCTCTTATCCAGGAGGAGACGTCTGTTCGTCGGATTCCTTCAATGAAGACATTGCCGTCTTTGCCAAACAGGTTGGTTTCGGGAGCGCAGAGCTGGGGAGGGCGGTTAGGGGGTCCAAGGAGGTGGGATAAGCTGGAGGGCTTAGCAGTGGAAGAATGCTTAGAATCATATAGGTGGAACAGACCACAAAGGCCATCCAATCCATCCCCGTTCTGTTGTGCAGGAATATACCATCAAATCACTCCTGACTGATGGTTTTCCAGACTCTGTTTAAAAACCTCTAAAGAAGGAGATGATGAACACTGATGAACTGCTGTTACCATCAGGAAGTTCTTCCCAATGTTTAGGTAGAATCTCTATTCCTGTAGTTGGAATCCATTGCTCTGTGTCCTGGTCTCTAGTGCAGCAGAAAACAAGCTTGCTCCACCTTCCATATGACTTCCCTTCAAATTTTTAATCATGACTACCTCTTCACCTTCTCTTCTCCAGGCTAAACCTACCCAGCTCCCTTAGCTCCTCCTCGCAGGGTGTGGTTTCCAGGCTCTACAGTAGAGGTATTCAATAAGAACTTAGGCTAGCCTCACAAATCTTCTAAGTCACTCAGCTGTACATTTGCTAGTCCACCTGATTGTCCCTACCCATTTAACTCACGGGCGACCTTTACAAATTAGTTAATAAAGAGTCTGTTTCTGTAACGTGTCCCAGATTGGTTACCTGGATGCAACTTTTGACTCACCAGAGGTGAATAGCAAAGGCTGTTGGGTCTCTTGATAAAGATTTTGGTCTCCTCATAAAATTCAGGGGCTGTATTCATGGTACTGGAGAAACATTCTCTCTTTTATGCACAGTTCTGGCTACAATAATTTGCTCTACAGGGCTTGCCACACTAGTCTATCTCAGGCATATACCCCTATGATCTTTCCCCTAGCATCATAGACCGGATGATGTCAGGGACGAGTCTTAAGAAGAAGGGGCTTGGGACAGAAACCTATGACACCTTGACATCATCTGACCCCCTGGATTTTATGGGGGCGAGAAGCCCAGTCCTCAGAACCACTCTTGTACCCCACCTCCATTCCCCACCTCCATTACTTGGCCACAGCAGTGGCAACTGATAGCTTCTGATCTTGAAAGGTGCTGTCCAAAGTGCTGAGCCCCAGACCCTACCACAATAGGTTTGGCGTCCCAGGACAGTTCTTTAAAGATTAGGCTAAAACCAAGAGCAGATCCCCTCCTCTGTTGACACAAGGGTTTCTAGTGCATTTCAGAATGTAAATGCTCATAGCCCTCGTTTTCTGCAAAGCGGTTATGATGAATCCCTGGTGTGAAACCTCTAACCTTCTCCCAGGACTGTTTCCTCAAACCTCCTGGGCAGGGAAGCTACAGGCCACTGTGGTTTCAAGGCAAATATTTTGTTCTGACAGAAAGTTTGGGTGACCAAGTTACAGCATCTCTAGCAGTGCCTTTTAACAACAGGGTGCTCTGCAGGTATTAGTGCTGGATTGAATTCTCCTAGTGACGTATGCTGGCATAACCACACATTATACCAGCATATGTACTTTTTGGTCTTTGTGGAAGGAGGTATTCAGTTCCACAATGACCCCATCTATGCAAGAGAGGGGTTGGGTGGGTCCCTCACAGCCAATTGTTGGCTGTGTGTCTGTCTGTGTGTGCTCCATCTAATTGCACTTTTCCATGGAATGGAAGAGCCATTGCTCTTTTGAACCTCCAGTGACTCTTGGACTTCTGACCAGTTTTATGCTCCACTAGCGTACATATCCCCAGTGTTGTCCAAGATTTTATTTTCTCATAGGTAATACTTGTTAGAAAGATTTGAGACCCTGTGTCTCTAATTCCCCAAACTGTCTTGTCCAGTACCTATAACTTTCCCCCATATTCCCCAATCCAATCTGTATTCAGAGATATTAGCATAGAGAAGTTGGGTTCCGGAGGGAATGCATTGCCCTCCTCCTTGCTGCTAGGCCTCATCTGCTTGGCAACCAGCCAGGCCCAAGAGCTCTCTGGGTAAGAATTCTAAAGGCCCCTCCCTAAACTGCAAACCCCAGGATTCCATAGAATCTTCGCAGGCAGCCAATCATATGAGGTCTTCTCGCTTCATACAACCAATCATTTGGGGTCTGGCACAGATAAACTCACAAACTTTGACTTCTATAAGCAGAACTCTGTCTCATATGTCCTATCCCACTGAACTCAATGACTTTAGTGAATAGATGCATATAGGATTATCTCCCACCCTATCTTTTAGTTACTATGATAGTACATTAGTTTTTCTTCTACCCTCTGTGTATAGCTAAATATTGCTAAACATTTCAGAGTTGGCTTTATTAAAGAAGAAGTGCAACCAGATCTGTGATAAATACAAGGACTCTATTAAACCAATGGTTCCATAAAATGGAATTTCATTTGTTGTTGGATGTTGTTTCCCGGAAGCCCCAACCGGCACCAACAGTAGCCAGGGATTCTGGGCTTTGGAGGACAAAAGGTTAAGAATCGGCTGTATTACAGCACCTTGTCTTAAAAAAAGAAAAATGATTTCAACTCTGTTAAGGGCCAGAATGTTTAAAGGACCATAACTTTTTAAAATGAAGAACTAAAATAAAATAAAACTGAAATGGTTACAGTCAGTTTACTGGCACATTTTATTTCAGAGGACAGGGCAAGATTGATCAGCAGTGAAGGAGGGGGAATCCGAAGTAGATTTGAAATAGGGATGACCCCAGATGTTTTGACGCCTGAGGTGAAGGACAAAGTCATCCCACCTTTCCACATCCAGAAGCTGATCTTGTGTGGCACACACAGCCGTGCCCTCTTGCAAAGGGGTGTGAATCAGTGGGCTACCACAACTGTCTTAAACACATACACACACCTACAAAAACACACGCACCCGCAGCTGGTGCCCGAGGCAAGCCACCCCACTTTAGATGCTCAGAGATGTTCCTGACTTCCAAGCCCCCGCAAAAGTGCCTATTTTCCCACCTATTACAGCATTCTCCAACCTGGTGCCCCCCTGTCCTCCTGGACTACAAATTCCATTATCCATGGCCTTGGTGACGGGGATGATGGGGATACAGTTAACACAGCTGGAGGGGATTGTGGAAGGTTGGCCTATGGTGCATTGGATTGTATCATATAAATTTTGTCTCTTTTCTGATGAGGTGTAGGCAGTGATTTGGGGAAGCTGTTTTGTCCAAACAAACAAAAAAGGAACTTTTCCAAAGTGCTCTGGTTCTGGTTGTCCATAAGCTGAGCCTAGATTCACTGTTTCCTGCAAGTCAATGGGTCTGAGCGCACTGAAACACCCTAGAATCTCTCCCTGCCCATAAAGGGTTATCCCAATTTTCATGAAAAACACTCAGCCCCCAAATGTGTTGATCTACATACCTGGATGTAAACTCACAAGTCTTGGAGAAATAATGTTTGGCATTATTAAACTCTAAACGCTTCTCAGGATGATCAAACAGAGTGACATTTATGGCTTTAGCCCATCAAGTCATTCAACCAGTAAGACCGAGTATTAAAATATGTGATACATTAGTCATATTCACTGGAGATAAAGTTCTTCTCTTCAGCCATTCATATCAGGGAGGTGGTGGGTAGGGGTTGATATAACCAGCCACCTTTATGCCATGGGATACTGAACGTTGCCAAATCCTATTTGAAACAAATCCTGACACTTCAAGCTGAGGAACTCTGTGTATGTTCAGAGTTATCTCTACTCAAAATAAAGTTTTGTTGAAAAAACACATAAGAATAAAGGAAAGCATGCAGAGAAAAGTCTTTTGGGAGTGCTAGATGGCCAGTCATGCCTTAGCCAGCATGGCCACAGGCTGGGGATTCTGGGAGTTGTCATCCCAAAGATAACTTTTGCAAAATCTAGGGCAAAGTGTGTTTCAGCCAGCAAGAAGTACCTTAGCAGATTTCAATATAAGGACAGAGGGCGTCTAAGCATGTGCAGATACCTCTGGTATGAAATGGAAGCTTGCCTCCAGGCCAAATAATACTTAGAGGAAAGCATTTTCATTGGGACTTTGGTGTTGGAAGAAAAGGTGAAACCCTCTCTTCCCATGTTGAAGCCCTATGGCTAGTTAGCTTCAAGTGGTACCTTAAGCATCTTGTAAAATTTGGCCTTGAAAGTCACTGTCTCGTTCATTCATTATTTTAATTTTACAGAAATTACAGGTAATGCTGGTCCAAACCTTTTGATCTCATTGAGAAGTTCTGACTGGGGATGATGGGAGTTGTAATCCAATACATCTGGAGGGCATCCAGTTGGGGGAAAAGGCCTTTGGGCGATACTGCAGCTTGTGTCCTGGACTCTGCCCCCCGGTCTACCTAAACCAAAGCTTGCAATGCTTCCCTTTCCTGGATGACAACTCCTAGAATCGTGGACCCCAGAGCTGTTGGTGGGGAAAACAAAGGCACCTGAACCCCTGCAAGACTAGGCTGAGCTCCCACAAGATGATCTGGCAAACTTGGACC